>JAGVVM010000263.1:0-16436 GCA_019149425.1 Psidium friedrichsthalianum
ATTGACTTTGAAGAGATTTTTTCACCAGTTGTAAAAATGCCTTCTATTCGAGTTGTTCTGGGTTTAGCTGCGAGTTTGGATTTAGAAATTGAACAGCTTGATGTAAAAACAGCTTTTCTTCATGGAGACCTAGAAGAAGAGATATACATGGAGCAACCGGAGGGTTTTAAAGTTGAAGGCAAGGAGCATTTTGTATGCAGGTTGAAAAAGAGTTTATATGGTCTCAAGCAAGCGCCAAGACAGTGGTACATGAAATTTGATTCAATTCATGGAAGATCATGGATATGGTAAGACCAATTCTGACTCTTGTGTCTTTGTGAAAAGATTCTCTGATAATGATTTTATTATCCTCCTACTCTATGTGGATGAAATATGTTGATAGTTGGGCATGATGCTAATAAAATCAAAAGCTTGAAAAATGAGTTGAGTAAAGCTTTTGCAATGAAGGATCTTGGATCGGCTAAACAAATCCTTGGTATGCAAATTACTCGTGATAGAAGAATAAGAAACTCTGGCTATCTCAGGAGAAGGTATTTGAAAAGGTGCTTGAAAGATTCAACAATGAGCACATGTAAACCGTAAGTACTCCACTTGCTGGTCACTTCAAGTTGAGTAGTAATGAGTGTCCTACAAGTAAGAAAGATAGGAAGAGATGATGAAAATTCCTTAGCATCTGCCGTGGGTAGTTTTGATGTATGCCATGGTTTGTACAAGACCAGATATTGCTCATGCAGTTGGTGTTGTGAGTAGATTTCTCTCAAATCCAGGTAAAGAACATTGGAACGGGTGTGAAATGGATTTTGAGGTATCTCAGAGGCACTTCCAGATTATGCTTGTGTATGGAAATGGAAGGCTTGAGTTAAATGGTTATTCAGATTTCTGATTATGCCTGGTGACAGTGATTCCCGAAAGTCTACATCAGGTTATATGATGATCTTTGCAGGGGGAGCAGTTTCGTGGCAATCAAGATTACAAAAATGCATTACTCTGTCTACAACTGAAGCGGAGTATATTGCTATTACCGAAGGAGGCAAAGAACTCTTGTGGATGCAGAAATTCCTACGAGAGTTGGGCTTGAAGCAACAGAAATTGTTTTATATTGTGATAGCATGAGTGCTATTTAGTCTTAGCAAGAATCCAGTGTTGCATTCAAGATCGAAGCATATTGATGTGAAGTATCATTGGGTCCGGGAAAAGTTAGAAGAAAAACTTTTTTTGCTTGAGAAAGTCCATACCGACAACAATGGATCCGATATGATGACCAATGCCTTGCCGTGATGAAACTTGACTCTTGTCGAAGCAAAGCGGGCATGATGGAACTCCCCACATGAGGTAGAGGGGAGATTTGTCGGTTGGGTCTCCCTCATGTGTGGGGGACCCATCAACATTTTATATAACTTTATTTATTTGTTTAAAAATAGGTGGGAGACAAAATGATGAGGTAGAAAATAATAAAAAATAGTGTTTGTGTGTGTATGTGTGCGTGAGTCTTTCTTCACGTGAGAGAGAGTTTTTCAAAGAGAGACTTCTTACAGAATACACAGAGAGCTCTTCACGCAGTCTGGAGAAGAAGAAGAAGAAGATGGACAAATCTTGCAGTCCAAATTTGACGGCCAAAACATTGACGGAATTGGCCCAAATTTGGATATGTTGTTCGTGAGGTCAAGATCTACGCGTTGATGGTTCTCGTTTGTTGAGATTCTCCTCCGAATTTCCAATTGCGGTTAGGGTTTCTTACCCCTTTGTGTAGTATTTCTTGGTGTAGAGGCTCTAGTATGTGACTAGAGAGAAGACCCTTTGTATAACTGCTATTTCTTGGTGATTAGTGGAAGATTTGAGTGGTCGTGGTTTTTCCCGTTTTGGGTTTTCCACGTAAATCTTGGTGTGTTGTTTTATCATTCCGCATTAGAATATTTGATGGATATAATGCTGGTTGTTGCTAGATTAAATCTGTGAAATTAGGGGAATATTTTTATCCTGGATTAGTCTAATTAGAGGCGAAGTGCTGCCCGATTTTCCCCAACAGGGTATGCCAGGAGGCCAATTCAGAATTCGATACAAGGCCATCACTGAGAGAAAAGGGTCCGTTCGTGGAGGAGAGTTCTCTCTCTTGCAAGTTTCATCATCTGCGCGACACAACTGCCCTACACAAAAAGAAAGAAAGGCAGAACTTGCAGGAGGACGAACAAAGAAAACATCCACATCTTTCATGAAGCCCCGGTGTCATCGACACTACCATAGCGGACCAGTCCTGAAGCAGATTATGGTAGAGTGACCAGCAAGCTTTAATCATGTCTCCGCAATCACACCAGTCATGCCCGTGTCTACAGCGCCCACGGCGATTCCTCGCTTGTGCCTCCCATCTAGTGATGACAATGACGGGTCGAGGCTTTCGAGCTTTGCAATCCACAACGAGCCGCTATCTCGAGACCCCGCGAAGACTTGCTGTTCAATCGAGACATGGTCCCACAAATTTCAATTCAAAGTCAACAAGAACTCGATCTGAGTTTCGCAGATTCGTGGAGGGTCTTTCATCCAATTGTAGTCAACAATATCCACCACGAGACAAGAAAAGGGGGAGGCCTCCACAATTCTGAAGGGGACGGCCGCAAAATTAAAAAAAAAAAAAAAGGGGGCCAGAAGCAGTACAGATGGGGGCCTCGGAATGGAGAGAGGTTCGGTGGGAGTAAGGAGCTCAAAGCCAAAGACGTATACTCCATAATGACGGGCTTCATGCAGCATTACTTGACGAAGCTGGGGCGCTACGCCGGGGGTTACCATTAGTGAGCGCCGCTCACAGGTCGATCGAGAGTTGGATCGTGGTGAACGTGGATCCGAGTCGACCTCTGGAGAGGGTAGCTTTCGAGGTCATGCCGACTCTCTCTTACTTCGAATCCATATGGCTTCATCAGCAAAAGAAGTAAGTGGAGCACACTACCATCTATGAAGGATGAAAGCAAGATGGGACGCAAAAAGCATCGAACACGAGTACCACGCCATGGCCACTTAACCATGTCCGCGGTTCCCCACGGACCTGTGATGGCCGCTCGATTCATTTCTTATTTCCGTGGTAATCTTGTCGATGCTTCTCCCTCAAGTTTTCTGCGACTTTGCCCAGGAGGTTCGCTGCCGTCACGAAACGAAGATGTGACCATTGTGGCACGTTTGATTATTATAACCGTCACTCGAAAGCCGCCGGTATCTGGGCCATCGTCATCTAGGGGAGGTTCGCTCTCATTTCCATACAAAAGCCTGACTCTATTGATTCCACGGAAGGTCCCTATTTAGTTTGAAAGTTGGGTCTTTCTTTTTACCCGCTCTCGTTCTTACTTGCCGAAAATGGTTAACTGTCGGTGATTCCTGAAGTGTTAGGGACTACATTTTTCCCGAGACTCTTGATCTTGGTCGAGGGCGTTTGCTCACTTAGGAAAAACATTTTTTAGAGATTCCTCTATCCATGTTCTTCAAGGAAGCGAGAAACATTTTTCAAGAAAGATGAGCTTGGCATTGAAATAGCACAGATTTCGCTCCGGGCAGCTTTGGCTATAGCAGCGGATTCCGAAGTTTCTCTCATTGATACGGCGTTCATTGGCCGTATAAATTCGATAAGTTTGCAGCCATGGGAGTCGCCATTGCCATTTTCAATCAAATGTCGAAGATTACAATTTTTCCTCTAGTTAGTATTACAACTTCGTTTGTTATTGAAGAAGATACCATAGAGTGATTGCATATCGAGGCATAGAAAATAAAAAAAAAAATGGAGACAAATGGTTACCTCGCTACGAGGAAAGGGATGTTGAACTGGAGAAGCTATTACCAGAGAGCGATTCTACGAGTAAGTCATCTTCCACTAGTACTAGTTACAATAACATGGATAATCTTGACAATAAGAGAAGACATATCCCCTCAGCTTCATCGGCGTTGGTCATTGGGAGTGTTCTTGGCAAAGCGCAAACTTTGTTCCTCATATTCGCTGCCAATGCCAATCTTAAACTTCATGGGTGTGAAGTCTGACTCACCCATGCTAATACCAGCTCAAAACTACCTAACTTTGAGGTCACTTGGCCCTGCATGGAATCTTTCGAAGATTTAAGGATACAAAAACTCCATTGTATGCGACGGTGGTGGGTGACGCTGCAAACATCATCTTGGATCCTCTATTTATTTTTGTTCTCCAGAAGGGCATCAGCTGTGCAGCAATTTTATTTCTCAGTATTTGATTTCACTTATGTTGCCATGGCAATTAATGTCACAACATCATTGGCCGCTAGGGATAGAGCAACATCAGTGGCTGCCTCCCAAGTTTGCCTACAAATTTGGCTTGCAACTTCCTTGCTTTCTGACGAACTGGCTGTTTCTGGACAAGTAATCCTTGCAAGTGCAATTGCTAGGGCAGATTATGAGAAGGCTACATCAACGGCCTCTCGTGTATCACAGTTGGGTTTGGTCATGGCTCTAATTCTTTCCGTTGTCCTCGTCATGTGACTCAATCCATCAACATTTAACCTTTGTTTATGACGGAATCAACTATGGCGCATCCGATTTTGCATATTCAACCTACTCAATGGCAGCGATATAGCAATTATTGGAAAAGAATAATCCGCATCGAGCTTGACTACTTTGTAGCCCTAAACACGCATATCGTGAAGTTTAGGGAAGTTGCTTTCTTTTCTCTAGTATTTTTGTGTATCTTGGTGTTGCAAATATGCGAGCTTATTCGTCAAGTTTTCATTCGACTTCAAATTAGGGAACAAATAGACTGCCTATAACGGTTGATGTTGCCTTGCCTCATTTCCGTGAAGTCCACATCTCTAGTTGTTGACGCTCCACAACTTCAAGACTCCGAAGGGGATTAGCACCATCACCGAGCAATCCAACTGGTACGACATCCAAACCGAGCTGCTGTCCAGTCATTGTCGGTATGCAGATTGGTCTTTTCCGTGTGGTAAAATAGTTTGTCTTCCTTTGTTATTTCATGCATAATGAGGTTGCTGTCTTATGTCAGAATCTGGATGGTTTATGGGGTCAATTCGAGGCAAAATTGAACGAAAGGTGCATTGTCTTGGGTATGAACAAGTGTTTGCATGTTTAGATAATTTCTAGAATAATCTAGATTGCTTTCTGGGAATTAGAAAATGCATGTTTAGATAAATAATTATGCCTGAAATAGTCTATCTTTAACGGGTTAGGGTTTAGGTCAAATTAAACTCTAAAATATGTGAGATAGCCATCTTTTAAGGCATAGTGATTTTAGGGTCATAATTTAATCCGAAAATAAAAATAAATAAATAAATAAATAAAAATTCCAAAAATAATCAATAATAATAATAATCCAAAAATTCTCAAAAATCCCAAAAATCAGGAAACGGGCCATTTTGACTGGTCAATCCTATTTCTGATGATTTCCCTTCCTGATTTTTTCAAAATGACGATTTTGCCCCTTTATAAGCAAATCGTCTTGAAAGATTTCAAGAAATTCTGAAAAATCTCAAAAATTAGGAAACAGGCCATTTTGACCGGCCAATCCTATTTTTGATGATTTCTCTTCCTGATATTTTTAGAATGACAAATTTTCCCCTTATGGGTAAATTGTTTCGAAAAATTTCAAAAAATTCAGAAAAAAATCCCAAAAATCAGGAAACGGGTCATTTCAACTGGCCAATCCTATTTTTGACGATTTCTCTTCATGATATTTTCAAAATGACGATTTTTCTCCTTATAGGTAAATTGTCTTGAAATATTTCAAAAAATTCAGAAAAATCCCAAAAATCAAGAAACGGGCCATTTCGACTGACCAATCCTATTTTTGATGATTTCCCTTCATGATATTTTCAAAATAACGATTTTGCCCCTTATGGAAAAATTGTCTCGAAAAATCCCAGAAAATTCAAAAGAGTCCCAAAAATTAAGAAACGAGCCATTTCGACTGGTCAATCCTATTTTTAATGATTTTCCTTCATGATCTTTTAGAAATGACGGTTTTGCCCCCTTATGGGCAAATTGTCTCAGAAAATTTCGAAAATTTCTCAAAAATTGCAAAAATGGGAAATGGTCAATGTTGACTAGCCAGACCCATATTTTGTGACTTTGACTCCCATTTCTTCATGAAATGATAGTTTTGCCCCTCATGGGAAATTGTCTCAAAAAACAAATTCGGAAAATTTCTCAAAAATTGTGAAAAATAGGAAATGACCACATTCAACTGGTTTGACCTACTTTCACTTCCCGAGCCTTGAAAAATGATTATTTTTCCCTTCTGGTCAGTTTGACCCAAACTTTTCCCAATCATCCCAAATGATTTTTCATGAAGAAAAAATGGTACCGCAAGGGCGTTAAAGTAATCTAGCGTAACCAAGTCCCCGAACTCATTTTCTCTAGTTCGCAGAAATAAATTAGTTCTCCCGTTAATTTATTTAGGTTTCTAATCGATCTACCAAGAACGATTAGTGGCGATTCCAAATTTTAAAATCATTTAAACAAAAACCAAAGTTGCGATTCGGTAGGCCTTAGGAGGATCCGCGTTAGGTTAGTTAATCTAATTAACTTGATAATCTGTTCACCCAATCGAAAATAAAAAAAATTAATTAATTTCTTTTGGGTCGCGACAGCTTGGCGACTCCACTGGAGACTTGTTCTTAATTTTTGAAAATTTAAGAACCTAGAGTACTTAAGCCAAAAAAAATTTCATGAAAATTCATTTGATTTGAGAATTGGTTGGTTTTTAACATTTAGGTGTTAAATGGTTTTGCAGATGGGAGTTATAAGGAGTGGAGTGTTTGACTAACCCATTATTTTACAGGTTTGGTGTGTGGAAATTGTGATTTAATTTTTGAACTATTAAAGCGGTGTTTGTATTTAATTGTTGTGCATGATTAATCGCTTTAGCACTACATCACACACGTCTTGTGGCCGGACTTGGGTCACTAGTTTTAGGATGGTATTGTGATTTGGTTCTATCGTTCGGCATGAGATTACGTCGAAAGTTAGTCTAGATTCAATCCCAAACTTCTTTTCAAAAATGAGTTTTAAAAGTTAGGCCTCAGGTTTGGTAAGATTACTGAAGCGGGGGTTATAATTTATGACATGAGCAGCCGAAGTGGAAAGGTCCGGCTAATCCTGGTTACATCGTGGGATCACGACTAATTTTGATTATGTGTGCGAGATTGTCGCCTTGTCGTAAGTCTTTCGCTTAAATTTGTAAGCCTTTAGGGTAGATAGGCTATGATTTAACCTCACAATTCATGTGCATGTCTATATAATTTGCATTGTATTTTTTCAAGGTGAAGTAAGTTCTCTAACTCTATCTTGTATTTATTTTCGGTCGGTCCATGCTAGGTGTCAGTCAAATTTTGAACTTAACATCGTGGTCATTTTTTCAAAAGAAAATAAAAATCGAATTGGTGTCCCAACGAGGCAAAATTATGATCATCTGAAGAGATCCATTTCTGATGATAATCGGGGCAAATTGATGGCAAACCCTGAAGTGAAAAGGAGAGTATGGCTTCCTTAGCTCGTTTGGTTTCAAGGGTAACCTTTTTGCTTCTTTCTTGTAGGGGCATTCGATCGACGACCATGACGGTTGTCAACATTGAAAGGGCCCAAATGCTCCTTCACCCATGTGCTTCATTGTGTATGGGCAAAGTCAGAGACAAGTCACTCCTTGACTTAAGGAGTAGATCGCCAATTTGTTCGATCTGCTCACATGCCTAGGGGCAATTCAAATTCTCCCATTCTTGAGAATGTTCTTCTATACTTGCACATTTCGTAAACATGCATGATGCTAAAAAATTGCCACATCCATATTGTGTTTGCACATTCCATGATTTTATGCATGACTCTTCTGTATGTTTATTTTACCCATTCTGACTTGGAGCATAAACTTCACATGATGCATCGAATGTATGGAACGGGGCATAACAAGATGATGAAAAGTAAGCCATTTCCACACACGTCCTATATTTTAATCCACAGTGAGTGGAGTGCTAAATAGGCTCCGCATTCCCCAAGGCAATGAGTTTTTTCGCAAAAGGGACGATAGCCGAAGGAAAGGAGGCGATCATTTCTCTATCCTAAACACTACAGGTGACCATTGACAACTTATTTGAGCGGTGGTTTTATTTCATAACCCATGTCAAGAATCACCCCACATTAGGGCCAAATGAAGGTTGTCCCAACAAGTAGCGCGAGGTAAATGGTTAGAAATTTTCTTGCTCGGACTAACATCAATTTTCGAGTGTTTCTTTACTTTCAACCTCGCGCGATAACTCAAGTGCCTTAGGATGACGAAAAGCATTCGTTTCTCTATCCGATACACTTTTATCCTTTGCATTGCCCAATTGAGCCTGCATATTCATTTCTTGAAAACCCCATTAGTGATCATTGCTCATTCTAAGATGAAGATGGCACCACCTCAAAGCAGAAGAACTCAAAAGAAATGGGTCTACAAAGAGTTCCCGAGTTATCTCTTCAAATGTGATCTTTGATATGCATGCGTATAACAGCACAATCTTTAGAAATTCCTTTTCCTACAAAAAAAAAAAAAGAGAGAAGAGAGAAGAAAAAGGCTAGTCTTGGGCATGAAAAAGCAAAACGCCAATCAAAAGCAAGGCCAATACCCATTCAAATCAATATTCATTGAATTTTACATGTACATTTTGTAAACTCAGTGAAAAAATATTGTCTCCTTTTGTAAATCCCCAATGGGATCTGGTTGCAAAAGAAAATTCTTTGAAGGAGTCGAATTGCAAAATATACACAGTTGAAGTTTACATCATTCCGGAGCGACGACGGTATCAGCAGAAATTGACACCATCCTCATACAACGATGGTGTTCTTTGTGGACTATTCTGAGGGCCGAGACTGGTTATAAAGGTGCAATGATCACCAACGTCAAACCCACCTCATATGTTTTTTGGAACAAAATAAGCCTTTTACTTCCTTGGTCCCAATCCCAACCAACGTTATAACCCGTGAAAGTCTTTTCTGATTACGGCACTTGAGTTAACGTAGAGTTGAATGATTTTAAGCATCACTCGAAAAGGTACGAGCAAAATTATTTCTTTCTCATTTTGCAAGGTTCTTGACTTGTAAACCCGGAGCAGATGATGAAGACTTTTTTTTATCAATAACCTTGACTAAAAAGAGTCCCCTTTGGTAAGCCTTTGACTCAGCCTATATTATAATCCTAATCAAGACCTCCAGATCGGCTTGATCGTACCAATTGCGAGATTACTCAGACCCTTGCTGAATGCGAAGATGGTAAGATTGAGTGATGTCTTTTCAAATCCTGCAATCAGGATAAACAGCCTTTCTCGAGAGTGAGAGGAAACTCTTTCTGACTGAAATCCCCTATTCAAATTACATTCGAAGTATTCATACTGTAATAACCTCCTTGGACAGAGTTAGTAACGCAAACTTGACAGAATAGTTATGTATAATCCACATTGTGATTGATTGCATCATGAGTTATTACACACACTACTTCTAATCTTTGAACGCATTGACGAAAATGCTTGCACATGTTACCTCTGACTTTGTTTGACAGGTAACACGTTTTCGATATTCGAGTTACCTTCGAAGGTCTCGAAATTTGCTCGGCGATTAGTGAATGGACAGGCCTATTTGTCGAGAAACCACATGCGTTTTCTTCAAAATTCTTAGGTAAGTATATCTTCAACTTGCACCTTTCAAGAGAATAAATTCTGACGATTGTCAAGCTACTCAGATCCATTGCGACACATACTGTGACAGGAGAATATAATCTGGGTTTGAGCTTCTGCAGGATTTCTAGTCGCCCCAGATCCTAGAATGGCACCATTCATGGTAAGTTAAATCGGGTTTGAGCTTCTGCAGGATTCTTGGTCTCCCCAGATCCCAGAATGGCACCCTTCATGGTAAGTTAAATCAAGTTTGAGCTTCTGTAGGATTCCTAATCTCCCTAGATCTCAAAATGGCACCCTTCATGGTAAGATAAATCATGTTTGAGCTTCTGCAGGATTCCTGGTCTCCCCAGATCCTAGAATGGCACCCTTCAAGGTAATTTAAATTTAGTTTGAGCTTCTGCAGGATTCTTGGTCTCCCCAGATCCCATAATAGCACCCTTCAAGGTAGGTTAAATTGGACTTGAGCTTCTGCAGGATTTTTGGTCTCCCAGTTTCCAGAATGGCACCCTTCATGGTAAGTTAAATCGGGTTTGAGCTTCTGTAGGATTTCTAGTCTCCCCAGATCCTATACTGGTATCCAAAAATTCTTTTTCAGTCAATATCCCTGCTGTCTACTCAAAAAAGGTGACATTTAGGTAATCATTAGTGACTTCTTAGAATGATCCATTTTCAAGTCCTCGGTTGCAGGCACTACATAGACGAGCCCTTTTACTAGGATATGCTGTCTCTAGAGCCCTTCCATTAGAAACCCCAATACAGAACGGTCCATTTTCAAGTCCTGGGTTGTAGGCACCACATGAACGACCCCTTTTAGTAGGGTGTACTGTCTTTGGAGCCCTTCCATTGGAAACCCTAATACGGAACGGTTCATTTTCAAAAGTTCTTCTTACAAGCACAAAATCCTTTCTACAGGTACAAAAGTCCTTACACGCATCAAAGTCCTTCTTATAGGCACTAAGTCCTTCCTACAGGCGCAAATGTCCTTTTTACAGGCATAAAAGTCCTTCTTACAGGCACAAAAGTCCTTCTTACAGGAACCAAATCCTTTCTACAGGCACAAAGTCCTTCTTACAGGCACTCCTTCGGTAGATCTCACATTAGGCGAACCATATTCAAAGTCCTTCTTACAAGCACAAAGTTCTTCTTACAGGCACAAAGTCCTTCTTACAGGCATTTTCTTCGGTGAACCCGACATCAGGTAAACCGCTCGATAGAACCCTTTTATCAGGATTCTATCATGGTACGACCCACCATACAGGTCAAAATATAGGCGAATCCTCTAAATAGGATAGATCGCCGCTAGAATCCTTTCATTAGGAACTCTACCATGGGGTAACCCACCATATGGGTCGAATCTTAATCAATTTCAATCATCAGGATCCTTTAATTAGGAATTCCATCATGGTACGACCTACTATACGGGTCAAAATGCAGGCGAATCCTCTAATAGGATAGATCGGCACTAGAGTCCTTTCATTAGGAACTCTGCCATGGATTGACCTACCAAATAGGTCAAAGCTTGGCCTCCCCGGAGTATCCTTAGAATGAATATTTGGGTGCGTGTTCAAAGAGCATTCATGTCAAACTACAGCCATACGACGGGCAAGTAAGTGCCAAGTAAGCTCTCCTCTATATCTCTTCCTCACTTCATAGGAGCCTCTTCAAGCCGGTCTGAATCAGAAATTGCACAAGGAAGGTATTGTAGATCAAATATCACAACTCTTCTTATTTCCCTAGGTTGAGTCGATTAGGATTCAGATGTCATCTCATCTTTGAAATGAACCTCTATCGAGCTTCCTTTCAAAGAGGGTCAACTGTTGACACTTGATTTTTAATCATCTTTTCTCTTTTAAAATTAATAGAAAATCCATAAATATTCATAAAATTAAAAAATCAACTTTGGAGACCTTGGCCAAGCCTAGGGAACCAATTTTGACGAAAAAATGATTTTTCATATTTTCAGTATTTTTCAGCATTTTTATTTCGAAATTCATAGAAAATCAATAAAAAATGAGAAAATTGTAAAATCAATTTTGGAAACCTTGGCCAAGCCCAGGGAACCAATTTTGACCAAAAAATAATTTTTCATATTTTCAGTATTTTTCAGCATTTTTATTTTCGAAAATTCATAGAAAATCAATGAAAAATGAGAAAATTGTAAAATCAACTTTGGAAGCCTTGGCAAATTTTAGGGAACCATTTTTGAACAAAAATAATATTTCATATTTTTCGCACATTTTTTAATATTTTCCAGAAATTAGAAAAATATTTGAAATTAAAAAAAATAGCATTTGAGGCCACAAAAATATGAAAAATATCAGCATTTTTTATTTTAATTTTCTCTTCATTTTGGTTGAAGAAATCTGCGAAAATTAATCTAAAATCAGGAATTAATTTGTTAATCTCACTTTTAGATTGATTGAAAAATTATAGAAAATTCATTTTAGCTCGGTAATTTTCATTTTCGCATATTTGGAGTCGTGACATTGTCCTCTAATAGTCCCAAATTTTTCAATGGTCTGATGGTATTTTTTGTCGTTGCGTTCGGTTTTTCGAATTCAATTATTTTGAAGCGCATTACCCTTGCAATTATTAATTTGGTCTTGCGTTGCTGGCATGCTAAAGGTTCTGTGGCCTTCTTAAATCTGTTTTAACCATGTTATACTGAGCTGAAGCATAGAAGTTGCGACTGTGATTCCAAAGACGCTCAACCCCTCCTGTTTCTTACTTTGCATTGTTATCTCTACCAGTGTGTAATGGCTATTCATCTCAGAGTACATGATAAACACAACACTTTCAGGTTCTGGTGTTACTACTGATAGCTATAATGGCTATGATGCGGGGATCATGATGGCCTCAGTTATTCCATTTGTTACTATCCAACTTCTGCAACTTATCAATTCAACATCAGGAAGGTGTCTCATCCTTGGATCCAAAGCAGAAAATTTGCTTATGTGAAGCACAGCAATTTATTTTGGATTCTTAATACATGTAAAAAGGCATGCCTAGGAAGGCTTTTGACTGATGATGGTAAAGTCGACACAGAAATTTGGGGTAGGCTATTCAGAACCAGTGATGAGAGCAACGATGGCTATCTCACTGCTAGAGAACTAAAAGCTTCCTAGTAGGAATCCATTTTGAAGAGAGATCTGGATCAGAGGGAGGCTGTAGATAAGATCATGGCAATTTTGATTCCTCTAATGATAATCATCTTTCAAAGGAGGAGTTCAGAAAGGGTTTTGAAAATTGGTTAATGCAAGCGGTGAGTTCAGGAGAAGGTTCCATTGTCAAAAATTTTGGCACAACGAAGTTTATATGTGATACTCACCGTCAAGCAAAGGAAGAGCACGCGCAACTGGAATGGGCAACTCTCAGCAACATCTTGGAGTCCCCTCTTCATCATGAAGCCGAATAAAAAGAGAAAGTAAGAAAAGTATCGGTAGAGGAAAGTTGACTAGAATTTGGGGTGACAGGAGAGGAGAATTAGTGGAGGACAATGAAAAAGGGAGTGGCATTTTTGGTGGAGCTCGTGGAGACACCATGATGAAGAAAATAAAAAGTTGACAGGAAGAGGACACCTCTTCATCATCAGAAAAATCGTGATGGAGCACGAAGGAAAGAAGGAGGAGATTCGAGGGGGCTAACGGGGAGCGTCCGAGTCCAAGATGGCCATGGCCAAGGGCGGTGTTCTGGGCCGCTGCGTTCGTCACAGCCATGGTGATGTTTTCCCGCTCCATCACGCAGGATCTCCTCCCCGACGACCTCCAGTACTACCTCTCCTCCGTCATCCACGGCTTCCTCGCCCGGTTCTCCTCCCAGCTTCCCTCGTCATCGAGGAATACGACGGCCTCGTCAGCAACCAAACCTACAACGCTGCGCAGATCTACCTGTCCACCAAGATCTCCTCCACCACTCGCCGCCTGCGGGTTGCCAAGCCCGAAGCGAGGACACCTCCACATTTCAATGGAGCCGAACGAGGAGGTCGTAGACACGTTCGGCGGTGCCAAGTTCAAATGGGCATGGCCCCCAGAGGGTCGAGACGTTTCGAACCCAGCCGAGGGAGGTGATGGCGATGCCCAGTCGCCACGGAGTCCGAGGCCCGCTTCTTCGAGCTCAGCTTCCACAAGAATCACAAGGACATGGTGAAGAGCACGTACCTGAACCACATGATGGAGGAGGCCAATGGATGAGGCAGGAGAAGAAGACGCTGAAGCTGTTCATGCCATGCTGGGAGAACATGTATAGCGGCAGCCTCTCCAATGCCTAGACCCCGGTTAACCTCGACCACCCCATGATGTTCGAGACACTCGCCATGGAGGAGGCAGTCAAGGAGTTCATCATTCAGGACTTGAAGAGGTTCATCAAGAGGATAGAGTATTACAGGAAAGTAGGCAAGGCATGGAAGAGAGGGTACTTATTGCACCGTACACCACTAGACAATGAAGATCGTTGCACTCGTCGCACCTCCACCAACACCATCCACGCTCCGACAGCACAACTACAGGATGCTCTCACCAGTCCATCCTTTTCTTTGAAGGCCAGAGATCTGGGAGGCTTCCTCGCAGCCAGAGGGTCACTTGGAGGAGAGACTCTGGCCTCTCAGACAGGGCTGCTGCCAATGTAAATTTGGTGGGAGGGTACTATGATGCAGGGGATAATGTGAAATTTGGGTTCCCAATGGCGTTCACTACCACAAATGCTCTCATGGAGTGTGATGGGGGAGTTGGAGTTTTGATGAAGAGAGAGTTAGGGCATGCCAAGGAGGCCAATTCAGAATTCGATATGAAGGCCCTCACTGAGAGAAAAGGGTGCGTTGTGGAGGAGAGTTCTCTCTCTTGCAAGTTTCATCATTTGCGCGACACAACTGCCCTACACAAAAGAAAGGCAGAACTTGCAGGAGGACAAACAAAGAAAACATCCACATCTTTCATGAACCCCTGCTGTCATCGACACTACCATAGCGGACCAGTCCTGAAGCAGATTATGGTAGAGTGACCAGCAGCTTTAATCATGTCTCTCGCAATCACACCAGTCACGCCCGTGTCTACAGCACCCACGGCGATTCCCCGCTTGTGCCTCCATCTAATGATGACAGTGACGGGTCCGAGGCTTTCGAGCTTTGCAATCCGCAATGAGCCGCTATCTCGAGACCCCACGAAGACTTGCTGTCAATCGAGACATGGTCCCCATTTCAATTCAAAGTCAACAAGAACTCGATCTGAGTTTTGCAGATTCGTGGAGGGTCCTTTCATTGCAATTGTATCAACAATATCCACCACGAGACAAGAAAAGGGGGAGGCCTCCACAATTCTGAAGGGACGGCCGCAAAATTAAAAAAAAAAGGGGGGGCCAGAAGCAGTACAGATAGGGGCCTTGGAATGGAGAGAGGTTTCGGTGGGAGTAAGGAGCTCAAAGCCAAAGACTATACTCCATAATGACGGGCTTCATGCACATTACTTGACGAAGCTTGGGCCGCACGGGCCGGGGTTACCATTAGTGAGCGCCGCTTACGGGTCGACCGAGAGTTGGATCGTGGTGAACGTGGATGAGTCTGACCTTGGAGAGGTAAGCTTTCGAGGTCATGTCGACTCTCTCTTTACTTCAAATCCATATGGCTTCATCAGCAGAAGAGTAAGTGGAGCTCACTACCATCTATGAAGGATGAAGCAAGATTGGGACGCAAAAAGCATCGAACGCTAGTACCACTCCACGCCATGGCCACTTAACATGTTCGTGGTTTCCCACGGACCTGTGATGGCCACTCGACTCATTTCGTATTTCCACGGTAATCTTGTCGATGTTTCTCCCTCAGGTTTTCTGCGACTTCACCCAGGAGGTTCGCTGCTATCACGAAACGAAGATTTGACCATTGTCGCATGTTTGTGATTATATATAACCGTCACTTCCTCCCGAAAGCCGCCAGTATCTAGGCCATCATTATCTAGGGGAGGTTCGCTCAGTCATTTCCGTACAAAAGCCCCGACTCTATTGAGTCCCACGGAAGGTCCATATTCAGTTTGAAAGTTGGGGTCTTTTCTTTTTACCCCGCTCGTCGTTCTTACTTGCCGAAAATGGTTAACTTTTTCGGGGTTCGTGAAGTGTTAGGGACTACATTTTTCCTGAGACCTTTGATCTCGGTCGAGGGCGTTTGCTCTCTTAGGAAAAACATTTTTGGGAGATTCCTCTGTCCATGTTCTTTTCAAGGAAGCGAGAAACGTTTTCAAGAAAATGAGCTTGGCATTGAAATAGCACAGATTTCGGCTTCGGGGCAGCTTTGGGCTATAGCAGCAGATTCCGGAGTTTCTCGTCATTGATACGGGCTTCATTGCCGTATAAATTTGACTGATACGAGTTTCCTCTTGTCAATATTACAACTTCGTTCGTTATTGAGAAGATACCATAGATGATTGCCTATCGAGGCATAGAAAATAAAAAAAAAATTTGAGACAATGTTTTAACCCTGGCTCGAGGAAAGGGATGTTAACTGGAGGAGCTATTACCTCAAGCGATTCTACGAGTAAGGTCATCTTCCACTAGTACTAGTTTACAATACATGGTAATCCGGACATAAGGGAAGATCAATATCCCCTCAGCTTCATCGGCGTTGCCATTGGGAGTGTTCTTGGCAAAAGCGCAAACTTTGTTCCTCATATTCGCTACAATGCCAGGAGAGCGGCAACAACCTTTGCTAGTTCTTCTTGGGGGGGACGGAACAAAAGGCTAAAAAAGTGTATCTACGTTCCTATTAGTTTCTGGCTGTGGGAGAGTTGATGG
>JAGVVM010000264.1:0-28775 GCA_019149425.1 Psidium friedrichsthalianum
ATCTAGAGCCCAAAAAAAAAAAAAAGATAAACCGATGTCCCATTTGACCCTTAGGATTGATTGGGCCAATTAGTCAATGTCCCACATAGAAAATGCCACGGGTTCATCCTCCTGATGCAACTCATTTGCGGTAACATTGATCTTATCACCATGAACTGGCACTTATGACACTTCGACTGCTGAATGCAGGTATTCCTAACGTAGCCAATAATAAACCATCCTCATTATCTTCCTTGCTAGACATATTACATTCATGTTGGACCACAATTCCTTCATGTAACTTCAGGCATGAGGTGAACAGCTTCAACTGAGTCAACACATCTTAACAAAATTGAATCATATGATCTCTTGTCAAGCCTTCTCCATTTAAGAAAAATTTCAACGATGCCATTTTTCTGATGTACTTTTGGTCAGATGCGGTACTCTTCTCAGGAAATTTCTGTGTCTGATGTAAGTTTTGATGTCGTGGTGACCACGCTGGCCATGAGGTTCTTCTGTTTGTGGCCATACAATGGGCCGACTTTTGCCAATACTTTTTA
This sequence comes from Psidium friedrichsthalianum, assembly GCA_019149425.1. Classification (NCBI taxonomy): domain Eukaryota; kingdom Viridiplantae; phylum Streptophyta; class Magnoliopsida; order Myrtales; family Myrtaceae; genus Psidium; species Psidium friedrichsthalianum. The sequence continues at coordinate 540 of JAGVVM010000264.1, forward strand.
TCGTCAAAGGCTCGAACTTTCTTAATCCACTTGTGATTTGTAACATTGCTGATAGGTGGCCCGGGCATCTGCGAACCTATTTTGGGCTCTTGTAGATATTCAAAAGAAACGTTTCGAATTCCTCGGTCAATTCTCTAATAGGCATGATAGGGCTGTAGCTTAGCATCTTAGTTTGCCATTTACCGACGGTTTGAAAGATGATCAACGCTGAATCCCCTAACCTTTAAGCGGTCGAGTTACCCCATCTCAATTGCAGCTGATTACATGATTCTGTTTTCGGGAGGGATCGATCTCTTCACTTGCCAAGGTTATCAGTTAAGGCATTGGAATTTCCCTTCCTTTTGTATTCTTTAAGTGAGTCCTGACATGTTGTTATCACCAATTAACCCTATTAATTGCGCTCACATCTGGGGCGCCTATGATTTCCTGCAAAGAAGAGTAAATGTGAGTATGTGACTCAAGGAGCGGGCGGTCCCATACAATTGATAGACATGAGTAAACGATCCATGGCTCTAGACTGGACTCACTCACGGGACCTGACTGGACTCATAACCTCGACTCGAATAACAATCCAGTTCTGCTGAGTTTTTGGAGAAAATTCGTAAAACATCATGGAGTATTCAAAATGATGTCAAACTTTACGGGGGATAGCCAAGAGAATGATGAACAACTTTCATGTTTTGAGCTCTTGCAAAAAGGTCCAAATCAATACAGTTTAATGCATCTTTTGGAGAAAATTTGTTCAGAAAGCTCATTTGTCCCGGTTTCTTGTTAAAGAACGAAAGGCCCATAAAAAATGTGAGTTAAGGTCCAAAATTTTTAGGCCAATAGTTTAAAACGCATTCTCCAACTTTCAATTTTGATTCCCAGCAAAAAAGCTCGTTTAGTATGATTATTAATGAAACGAGATGTGGGTCAGAAACTGCCAAAATTTGACTGCTTTGATTGGATCACAAATTCTGTATTAAATGGAAAACTGATTGGATCCTATCTGAAAAATTTTGATGTGCAAGATCAGAGTCCATTAGACATTTTTCATTTCTTTGGTCGGATCCAGAATTGAGTCGAAGAGGCTCGAAAAATTCTCACGAGGAGGAGAGTCAATCAGTCAGAATGCTTTGCAGTTTTCATCCATTTAAAAAAAAACGTGAGTTTGGCCAACTTCGTCCCAAGCAAATGAAGTCCATTGATTCTGAATTTTTATATGTCTAAGATCATCATGTTATCTACAACTTTTGTCAAGGGAGTTTTCCCCAAAATTGATCATCAGATTTTACAAAAATTGTACAATGCAATGTGATAAATCAGAATCAAGAAAGCTGATGAAATTGCAAATATTGAGAGGATTTCATCCGAAAAAAAAAATGACTCATGGAGATGAAAACATGACAGGTAAATTCCCAACCAACCAATTACGAAAGGAAGAACATGACTCGGCTTGACAAATACGAGACTAATGAAAGGCATGACTCGATTCAACCTAACAATGTCATGGACCGACCCAAAATAGGATAAATGCAAGATGAAGTTAGAGAACTTACTTTACCTGTGAAGAATAAAATGCCAATCACATAGACATGCACATGAATCGTGGATCCAATTTTAGTTCTTTTAGCAAAGTGAAGTGACAGACGGAACGACATGTCGCAGCCTCGCGCACGTTCGCCATGACTAGTCGCTGCCTCGCGTACATAGCCATGACTAGTCGGGTCCAATCACTCCGGCTTGTTCGGTCGACAAGGGTAATGCCCATGCATCGTAGCCTCACGTGCAAGAGAACGACCCTTGAGCCATTTTTTGAAGAAGTTCGGGACCCAAGTAGGATAACCTTTAGCGAAGCCTTACCGCCAAGGTTAAAGAACCACTTAAATACCCTCTTAAAACTACTGGTGTGACCCGGATTCGGTCACGAATTGAATGTGGTGTAGTGCAATTACACTAAAGGCATGCACAACATTTCAAATCAATTAGCGCTCCAATAGTTCAAAGAACCAAAAATTCCCCATTCACCAAACCCTGCAAAACAAAGGGTTAGTCAATCACTCCTCCCCTTATAACTCCTGTTCTGCAAAAACCATTTAACACTAAGGATTAAAATTCAACCAATTGCCAAACCAAGTGAATTTTCATGCAATTTTTCTGGCCTAAGTCCTCCTTAAATTTCAAAAAAATTCAAGTTATTCCCAGCGGAGTCGCCAAGCTGTCGCGACCTAAAAATCGATTAAGGTTTTAGGTTAAATTCCAGGTTAATGGATTACCAGATTAATTAATTAGATTAACTAACCTAGTTCGAGCTCTCCCAAGCTCTACCAAATCACGACTTAGGTTCAATATTTAACATGCGAAGATTTTCAATAGGAGTCGCCACTAATCGTTTTTGGTTAGGTCGATTAGAAACCTAAATAAATTAGCGGGAGAACTAATTTATTTCTGCGAACCAGAGATTATGAGTTCGGAGACTTGGTTACGTTAGATTACTTTAAAGCCCTTTCGGTACCAATTTCATGAAAAGCTTATGCTCGGCAACTTGACATTGATTGATTTCCTTTTCTCATTATTTTTTTATGTATATATATTTTAAAAAAATAGATGAAGACTTTTTATTATTTTGATTTTTTTTGGGAAGGGATGCGATACGTGGCACGCGAAAACTAACCTATATGCCAAATTTACATGAGTAAAATTAAACATGCAAATGTGACATCAATTAACGCAATGCTCGGGACAAAATGCGGGAAGTCATGCACTTTATATAAAATAAACGTGCCAATGCGTTTTCTCAAGTTTTCCTGATCCTTGACACTCGAAGCTTGATTTTTAACATGCAATTGCCGAGACCAATTATTGCGAATATCAAGAAAAAAAAAATTACCTAACCGACAAACATCGCCTAATATTGACAATAATTCAATAAAAAAAATGTGTGAATTAGATCCTCACCTAATCTGAAAATAATTTCAGATATATTGCATGTCGCGTACATAAGCGAGTCGAGTCGAGGCTAACTTGGCAATAGAGATCCATAGCAACTCGTGATGATTCACGGACCGAGGCTTCGTCGTGACAAAAATACAGCTATCTGTGAAAGTCTTGGAGACAGATTTCTCGCAACAGAGATATTAGACTCAAGAGTGGACTGATTTATTTTACTTGACTTCAAGAAGCTTTGCTGGATAATTTGACCACCAAATGGATCCTGAGAGTGAGCTGGAGAAAACTTAAATACGTGTCAATAAAAACCACATGTGCTGACTGGATTCAACACTAGCTCGCTTGGAAAATGCACTCAAAAGAAAGATAGCTCAGATGCACCAGAATAGTACAATAATCAGTCTTAAACAACAAAACCATTCTCCTGCACGGGTTAATATTTGGAAGCTCATCCAAACGGATCTGATTTGGGCCTCGAGCAGTAGCAAGGCAAAAGCACTAAACAGCAACAAGTGATTAAATGAGCAAAACAAACATCAGGAATGGCTTTCAAATCAAGGCCATGGTTTATTGTTGCCGGGGCGAAATTGCAGCAGTAATTATAGGCACGAATTCACCTAAAACTGAACATGAATAGCCGTTGTTTTGGCGCAAGACAGCAGTAAATTGGACGTCCAAATCAGCAGCAATCCTCAAGTAGATCAGTGGTAAAACGGAGGTTAAAAAATGCTGTTTCTGAGATAGAAATCACCGCTGGACAGCAACGAATCGGCCCCAAACAGCATGCAAATAACCCTGAAACCTGCGCTTGAACAACAGGGAATCGATCGTCAAATAGCAAGGATAAATCAGCACCAACCGTGGCTGTTCTGGGCACCAAAGAGCAGGTAGTTCAGCCCCCAAACAGACTGGACAGCGAGGATTTTTTTTACACTAGACAGCAGCCAAACGTCTTCAAACAGAGATGGAATTTCGGCTGCAGCTTGGTTAACAAAACGGATGGGAAGCAATCACTTCTTTTTTTTTTTTTTCGTGCTGTCCCCGATCAATAACCCTGGATGAGGGTCAACTTCACTGAAATCTGGTTCTTGGCTTAAGCAAAGATGTGGGAACCAAGAATAACACGCCCCAGTTCCCCTCCACTTCCTTTCTTCTCCGCCAGAATTATAGGGTTGAATTCTCTCTCCCTGGAGCTCCCTCTCAAATGCTACTCTTCTCAGTTTTTATGGCCCAGCCCTAGGAAAAAAGGAAAAAGGGGATCCCTGAAGAAAGATATGTTCATGATCCAGAGAAAATGCCCCCCCATATTCAACTCCATCATGTTTTTCCTTGCTGGAGACGCACTAGTTTTTTTAGTATTCGCCCCCTCAATCTCCAGTGATCTTTGTCCTTTCTTTCGGCGGAAGTGCTTCTTTCTCTTTCGGTTTAGTGATTCTTTCTCTTTCTTTCTTTATTATCCAGTGACCTTTGATTTCGTGGACACCACAAATTGTCATGACAGCCTGAAAGCCAGGCGCAAACAAATTTGGGAACTTCATTGTTGTTTCTAGGTCACCACTGATTGAAGTACAGATCAGCAAAATTGGTCCGCATATTATGCCATTACACCACATAAGCCGAAGTTGTTAAGTCCACTAGCTTTTTTCCAATTCATGCACATTTCTTTGAAAAGATGCAATGCAATGCATGCAGAAAATTACCTTACCCAAAAAAAATGCATGCAGAAAATTAAACTAGTGCACATGAAACTACACTAAAATGATTTAAATATTTTTTTTTGACAGAGACTAAGGTTAGTCTCTAATTTTTTTATGAATTAAATGATTAAATGAGGAAAATCAAAATTTAGGTGTCAACAACTGCCAATTGCCAAAAAGTCCCTCGAAAACGACTTTATTGCATGTAAATGAAGCAATTCCGAAGGAAACGCATGCATGTTTGATGTGACCCATGTTTTTCAATATATTTGCGCCTTCTAGAATTTACAGAACAATAAAATAATTAATTCAATTACAAAATAAAATTAACGAAATATTTAATTATGGGCTTTCTAAACACGCATGTTCCACCGCCATCGCGACATGCCATCTATACAGTAAAGTAACATCATAAAAGGATAAAAAGGTAATTTTCTGATGTCAATTTTTGACCGATTCCACTTTGTCGCGTTTTCCAGAAAATCTAGTTTTGTTTGCTTACAGTTCGCACTAGTCCTTCTTGTCGCCCGGCCGTGTCAGCTTCTCCTTGATTGCCCCTGTGAGGCTCCCTATCACGCCCAAAGTTCCTTCCCTATCCTCTTTGTCCCTAAACACATTTTGTAAACACACATACAAAACCATTACGGGATTTCGTAACACATGGTGCGTCAAAGAGTCAATGAGTTATTGTGAATTGGCAGTAGTAGCTGCGGTGGGCTCTGAGAACCCTAGCTGTAGAGTTGCCGATCCGAAATTACTCTTGGTGCTCTCTGGAGCGCCCATGTACAAAGCCCGGGCAGGAATTGTACCCATCAGGGAAGTCCCAAACCCCCTATACAATGCCCTAAAACCCTCATGCCTGACAATTGTGAACGCTGTCTTCATGCAAGGGACTTGAGATTGAGCTACCTGTTGCCGAGTTTTCAGCAATACGATAGGTTACGGCGTTGCCGAAACACCCGAAAGAAGCGCAGCACCGAGGACGAAAAATTTGGATTTATCGAGCATCTGCCAATCGATATCACTTAGAATGTGAATCTCTCGCTCGGCCTCTTCCTCGGCCGCGCTCAAATTCATCTTATCCACTTTCAAAAGCTCTCTAAAATCACTCAAATGTCAAGGAAAACGCTAACCTTCTCTTGCCTACCTGCCTGCCCTTCTATGTCACTGTCAGTTAACAACACTAAACTGTACAACCCTCGAGAGCTGAAAAAACCCCCCAAAAATGAAGAAGAAAACACAACACCAAGCCAACCAAACACTCCCAGCTTCAAAACCATCACCACCCAAACACAAGCTCAATCATGAAACCACTTATCCGCGGCCTCAAATCCATTGTTATCATTTTCAATTGAATGGCGATTGCTCGGGACGAGTGGCTCACGAGCATGACCGACACTCATCCATGGCCACAGGTCGGCTGGGTCAGTGCCAGCGACCCTGGCCGGGGCAACCGGTGGGGGAGGCGCAGAGGTCGGCCTCAGATGAGCGAGAGGGCCGGAGGGAGAAACGGAGAGGGGGGTAACGTAGGAGAGAGTGAAGAAAACAGTGAGAGGAGTAGGGTTGCTTGATACGTGTCGCTTTCTAGGTCTATCTCAACGTCGACTTCAAATGCATTTAGGAAACGAAGACTCCGGGAAATCAGATTTCTTTTTTTGCCTCATCCACAGTTCTCTTGGCAAGAGTTCAATTCAGACTTTCCTAATATTGGCAAAATTGCCCAACAATTCAGTTATGTGTTGGATCTCGAATCAATCGGGGTTAACTTCAAGCCATATTCAAGAAGAAGCAGAATGATGTGAATACGATGATCTTTCGTGCTTCACAGGACTACTTTACCGCGTGTTTGGTTCCTCTCTTTAGAGTCGAGGTATTGCTGAATCGGTGGATGAGGTCCTTTGTTCTTGTTTCTGTCCAAGTTTTCATAGTCCAATAACGTACTTCAATATGAAATCTACCAAAAAATAACATTAGATCGTTTCCAACAGGTCCACCTATGAATTATTGATGTACAAGGAAGCGATAGTTTTTTTCAACTTTTGCTCTCATATCTCTATTTTTATTACATATTGTTAAAAGGCAAACTCGAGAGAATGCTTGCTTTCATATGTTGGATTTTATTGTGGCCCACGTGATTAATGACCCATATGTGGTTTAGGTTTGATAATTATTAGATGCTAAATTCCTATTGGTCAATAAAGAGGTGCATCCTAATTAGTGTACACCATGATAGGTGGTGTGACTATAAAAGACTCTGATTAGAAACTGGTCCTCTCTCAATCCTAGAAAAAGACGACAATTTTCTCTCCATCAAGAACGTTTAAAAATATAGGGGGTCAAGAGAGAGAAACCTACTTCTCAAAAAGATTTCTCATCTACAATTGATTTCTTCACAAGAAACTTTCATGGATCAAGGTATGTCTCTCATCTATTATGATATTGTGAAAATCATCTTGTTCTAAGATCCTTGGGTATGATGTTCATGTAAAATATTAGGGTTTAATTTTCATGGAATTGATTTGTTTTACATGTGGTATTAAAGCATGGTTTGAGAACTTATGATTTTCCTTTGGCTAAATGTGTTTGCGGCCCGCAAGGTCGTTATGCGTGGGTTGTGAGTGCATTAGAAAGGTGCGCATGATGGATGCTTTGATGATGGTAGTGCATGAGGTGTGGCTCTGTGCAAGGTTATGCACACAACACCTAACGCAGTGCCCACTTGGTGGCGGCTCAGGAACTGCACTTTTGGGGATTTTCTTTACTGCATATGAACATAATGTAGTTTAATTAGTCACACATCAAAAGATTGGTTGCAATTGATTTGTCCAAAGTTTATGTGCCATCTCTGATTTTTGTTGAACTAATTTGACCCGTGCTATTCTTCTCCATCAAATCATATGGTTCCGCTGAAATTTGATTGATGAGGAAACTGATGTTAAATAAATTGCATATGTGTATATATTAGTGTGGGCCTATTATTGTATAATTTACATATACATCACTACAATTTTCTTAATTGTACAATTAATTGTACTTCATTCAATTGAAATAATTATTGTTATGATTATTTAATTTGATATCTATATTATGTATAATTCGTTAGTCACCAAAGTTACCGAATTAGAAAGTTTCTCATAGACATCAAGTTAAATAAAATTCAATTACCCATATTTATGTGATGCTACTGATGAGATGACATGATGTTATATATATTTTGTTTTTCATGGGTAACTTGAAGTTCATTTATTATAAAATATTTAAGGATCGGCTAAAGGTTGATCGGTCAATTTTATAATCATGAACATAATCGTGGTTAATTAATATACTTGGTTAGATATGTTTAGCATATCCAAAGATGGCAAGCGTGTCAAGTTTCACCTAGGTATTCTTGATCCTGATTTAGCACTCATGAACGATAAGCCTGCTGTTCTTACTACTTCTAGCAGCACTGAAGAAAGATCTTTCCTTGCGGCTTGGGAAAGATCAAATAGACTAAGCTTAATGTTCATGCTGATGACAGTAGTAAACAATATTAAGTCAACTATTCCTGAAATCGATAATGCTAAGGCGTTTATGAAGTTAGTGGAAAGTCATGCTCAATCTAATTCTGCTGATAAGTCAGTTGCTGGGACATTAATGAGTATGTTAACCACCATGAAGTTCGATGGTTCTCGTACCATGCATGAGCATGTCACTGAAATGGCAAATATAGCAGCAAGATTAAGTTCCATGGGAGTGAAGGTGGATGAAGTTTCCTTGTGCAGTTTATCATAAATTCCTTGTCTCCTAAATATGGTCCATTCCAAATAAATTATAATACTATAAAGGATAAGTGGAATGTAACTAAATTGCAAAGTATGCTCATTCAAGAGGAAGCAAGACTTAAGAAGCAAGGAATCCACTCTATCAACCAGGAGCTAAAAGAAAACTAGGGAGGAAGAATGGAAAGGACAATAAAGGACCACTAAAGATTAATGAGTCTTTTGTCCAAATTCATAAGAAGGAACAAAAGAATGATAAGTGTCATTTCTCCAAAAAATCTGGACACTATTAGAAAGACTGACTGAAACGTATGGCATGGTTTGAAAAGAAAGATAAGCCTAGTGCTTTTGTATGTTTCGAATCATATTTGGCAAAAGTTCCTTATAATACTTGGTGGATTGATTCCGATTGTACAACTCATATTTCGAATACGATGCAGGGATTCCTTACGACCCAAACCATAAATCCAGATGAAAAGTTTATTTTCATGGGGAATAGAGTCAAAGCTCTAGTTGAAGCCATTAAGATGTACCGTTTGATTTTGGACACTAAGCATCATTTAGATTTTTTCCAAACATTTTATGTTCCTTCTGTTTCTCGAAATTTAGTTTCATTATCGAAACTTGATATAGCTGGATATTCTTTTAAGTTTGAAAATGAATGTTTTAGTTTATTTAAGCATAATCACTTTATTGGTTCTGGTGTGCTTTGTGATGGTTTATACAAATTAAAGCTTGATCATTTATTTGTTGAGACTCTATTGACCTTGCATCGTAATGTTGGTTCGAAGCGTGGCTTAGTGGATTAAAGTTCAGCTTACTTGTGGAATAAACGTTTGGGTCATATATCCAAAGAAAGAATGCAGAGATCAGTAAAGAATGAAATCCTTTGTGATTTGGATTTTACTGATCTTGGTGTTGAAAATATGGGATATATCGATGGGTGAATGAATGAGAAATTGATACTCAAAGAACACCCTTGAGTTGGAAGTGGGAAATGGAAAACACTAGTCTTACATTGAAAAGAAAGAAGGCTTTAGAGTGCTTTATATATAGTTACACTCATTTTGGAAAGGTAACTATTATAGCACAAGCACTATACCTCGTGCGCAGGCGCAGGGGTGCAAATCCCGGGCCTCAACAAAGACCTGACAAGTTGAAATTTGGGCATGAGCGCACGACCTGCGTACACGAATGCAGCCTCGGAAAGTGGGCCTCACGACAGGCCCATTTTTGCCTTTTGGTGTTCAACTCGAACTCGAGTTGTTACGAACCAGTTATGGAATTTTAATTTTTGTAACTGCTGCTATGAGTAACAGCAAGCTAATTAAGTTATAACGGCAGATTTAATCGGCCGTTACTGATTAGTCTTATAACAGCAGATTTAATCGGCCGTTACTAATTAATCTTGTAACGACAGATTTAATCGACCGTTACAAATTAATCTTATAACAGCAAATTTAATCGGTCGTTACTGATTAATCTTATAACGACAGATTTAATTGGCTGTTACTAGTCATATTTCCCAAATGCGCTCGATTACCATATATACAGGTCACTTCCTGTTCTGTTGATAAGCAGCCAGAAAAATCTCGAAAACTCTCTTTCTGTTTCTAGTCTCTTCATCTTGCATTGCTTTTTCGATAGTGTTCGAGACGTTGTTTCAGTTCGTCAGAAGCTTTGAGGTATGTGCTTACTTCTTTGCTGCCCGCTGTTGTATCCTGGGAGACAGATGTTCACGAGAAACCTCCAGCACATACTAGAGGGAGGGGCACGAATCTATTTCAAGGAAACTATGTGCAACATAGGCCTCGGTGTCCATTTGTATCCATTCCATTATTTTCATTCCTATTATTACAATTATAAATTTCTTGTTCCCAGCTTGCGTATTGTTTGTGACGTTTATAATAACGCTATTTTGTATTTTTGGTACAATCTTAAAACAGACTCGGTAATTAAAATTCAAATGGCTATTGGAAAAGAAGTTGTTGATGTGGGCTATTGAACAGATCCAGTCCTCTGCCCCTACTGTGGTTTCTGTCCACCATAGCGAGAAACTGAAAGATTCGACGGATCGAACTTTAAAAGGTGGCAGCAAAATGTGTTGTTTTATTTAACAACGTTTAATCTTGCGAGATGCTTGATTGAGGAAGCTCCTATGGCTCCTATGATATCTGATGAGGAAATGGATAAGAAATCTTCAATACTGTTGAAGCCTGGAAGCACTTCGATTTCCTGTGTAGGAATTATGTCATGAATGGTTTACATGACTCATTGTACAATGTCTATTGTACGTTAAAGATGGCAAAGATTTATGGGAATCCTTAGAACGAAAATATAAAACAAAGGATGCCAGAGCAAAGAAATTTGTTGTCGGTCAATTTCTCGATTATAAAATGGTGGATTCTAAGACCGTGATTGGTCAAGTGCAAGAAATCCAAGTGATCTTGCATGAGATTCAAGCTGAAGGAATGGTCTTGAGTGAAACCTTCCAAGTGGCTGCCATTATTGAGAAGCTACCTTTTGGGGGAAGGATTTCAAAAATTACCTCAAGCATAAGAGAAAGGAAATGAACCTAGAAGAGTTGATTGTTAGACTTCAAATCGAAGAAGACAACAAAAACTCTGAACGCAAAAGGTTCAATCTTACTATAGCTAAGGCAAATGTCTTGGAGCATAGGCAAGGCCACAAGAACAAGAAGATTGTCAAGTCAAAGATCGGACCAAAAGGAGGATTTTCCAAGAACAAGTTTCGGGAAAATGCTTTAACTATGGCAAGATGGGTCATAGATCTGTGGATTACAGAGTTCCAAAGAAGAAGAATTATGAGACAAACATAGTGAAAGACATCACTCGAGACATGTCGAACGTAAACCTCTCTGCAATGGTTACTGAAGTGAACTTAGTTGGGTTCAATCCAAAGGAATGGTGTATTGACACTGGTACCACTAGACACGTATGCTCTAATAAGGACATGTTCACAACTTTCGAACCAATTAATGGGGAGAAAGCTTTCATGGGAAACTCTACCTCTTTTGCTATCAAAGGCCAAGGAAAAGTGTTGCTGAAGATGACTTTTGGGAGAGAGTTGACTCTGAACAACTTCCTATATGTTCTAGAAATCTAGAAGAACCTGGTCTCCGGGTCTCTATTAAACAAGCATGGATTTCGTATGGTATTCGAGTCAAACAAAGTTGTTTTTATCTAAATCTGGAATGTATGTAGGGAGGGGATATGTAACGGATGGGCTTTTTAAGCTCAATGTAATGACAATTATCAATAAAGATAATAAGTTTTCCATTTATTTGCTTAAGTCTTCAAATCTGTGGCATGGTAGACTAGCACACATTAATTATGACACATTGCGTAGATTAATTAACTTAGAACATATTCTCTCATTCCAAATTGATTCAAAACATAAATGTGAAATTTGTGTTGAGGCAAAATGACAAGGTCATCGTTTCAAACAATTCAAAGAAACACCGAACCCCTTGAATTAATTCATAGTGATGTTTGCAATTTGAAATTCATACAAACAAGAGGTGGTAATAAATATTTTATTACCTTTATCGACGATAGCACTAAATACTGTTATGTGTATTTGCTTAAAAGCAAAGGTGAAGCCTTAGAGAAATTTGTTCTCTATAAGAATGAAGTTGAAAATCAGCTCAACAAGAAAATTAATAGATTGAGAAGTGATAGAGGTGGTTAATATGAAGAACCAATTAGTGAATTCTGTGCACAACACGGAATTATAGATGAAGTAACCGCGCCTTACTCAGCTCAATCAAATGGTGTTGCTGAACGTAAAAATCGCATATTGAAAGAGATGATGAATGCGATATTATTAAATTCAGGTTCACCTCAAAATATGTGAGGTGAAGCTATTTTGTCAAGCAATTACCTTTTAAACAAGGTACCTCGAAAGAAGAGGATAAGACCCCTTATGAGCTATGGAAAGGTAGGAGACCATCCTACAAATACTTACGAGTGTGGGGGTGTCTTGCAAAAGTAGCTGTTCCAACACCAAAGAAAACTAAGATAGGTCCTAAAACGATGGATTGTATCTTTATAGGCTATGCACATAACAGTAATGCATATCGATTCCTGTATACGAATCGAAAATTCCAGATATACACGAATACGATCATGGAATCGAGAAATGCGTCATTCTTCGAAGATGTATTTCCTTACAAATCCAATGATGGATCAAGTTCGTTTAAACGAATGTTTGAAACTATGAATGAAAGAAGTCATGATTCGGATTTCATGATCCGAATCATGAGCATGAACTGAGACGTAGCAAAAGAGCAAGAGTGGAAAAATAATTTAGAAATGATTTTCTAACTTATTTGTTAGAAAAGGAACCATTGAATTATGCAGAAACTATAAATTCTTCTAAGGGACTTCTATGGAAGGTAGCAATAAAAAGTGCAGTTGATTCTATTTTGCAAAATCATACTTGGGAGCTAGTGGATCCTCCTCCTAGTTGTAAAACTTTAGGATCAAAATGGATTTTCAAAAGGAAAATGAAAGTAGATGGCTCTGTTGATAAGTATAAAGCCAGACTTGTAATCAAAGGATGACAACAAGAAGGTTTAGATTATTTTGATATTATTCTCCTATGACGAGAATAAACTCCATTAGAATGATACTAGCAATTGTGGCATTGCGAAATCTAGAAATACATCAAATGGATGTAAAAACAGCTTTCCTAAATGGTGAGTTTAGATGAAGAAATCTACATGGAACAACCCAAGGGTTTTGTAGTTTCAAGATAAGAAAGGAAAGTCCGTAAATTGGTGAAAGCATTGTATGGCCTAAAACAAGTGCCAAAACAGTGGCATGAAAAGTTTGATAATGCAATGATAACCAATAGATTTAAGATCAATGAATGTGATAAATGTGTCTACATTAAAGAAATAGAAAATTGCTATGTCATTTTGTGTTTTTACGTAGATGACATACTCATTGTTAGTAGTGATGACAAAATGATCAAATCTACCAAGAATATGTTGAATTCAAGATTTGACATGAAAGATATGGAACTTGCTAATATGATTTTAAGAATTAAAATCACAAGAACATCAGAAGGTCTTATTTTAAACTAGTCACACTATGTGAACAAGATTCTTGAAAGATTCAACATGAATGATTCTAACATTGCTATATCATCATTTGACATAGTCTTCATCTATCCAAGAATAGAGGAGAAAGTATTTCTCAAGTAGAGTACTCTAGAGTTATTAAAAGTCTAATGTACTTGATAAGTTGTACTAGACTAGATATTGCCTATACGGTTAGTAGATTGAGTAGATATACGAGCAATCCGAGTGCTGACCACTGGAAAGCGATTGTTAGAGTACTTAGGTACTTACGGTATACACGAAATCATGGCCTGCACTATACCAGATACCTAGCTGTTCTAAAAGGATATAGTGATACAAACTGGATATCTGGTACAAAAGACTCAAAATCTACTAGTGGATACATGTTCACACTAGTAGGCGTAGCCATATCTTGAAAATCATATAAACAAACTGTTATATCCAGATTCACAATGGAATCTGAATTTATAGCATTGGATAAATGTGGTAAAGAGGCATTTCTTAGAGGATATTCCAAAATGACAAAAACCTGTGCCTCCCATCTGTATACATTGTGATAGTCAATCTGCGATTGGAAGAGCACAGTGTAATATGTATAATGGTAAGTCTAGATATATACGTTGTACACATAATACCATTAAACAATTACTCTCAACTGGAATTATCTCTATTGACTACGTAAAGTCAAAGGATAATATTACGGATCCGCTAACCAAAGGGTTAAACAAAGAGTTAATTGAAAATTGACGAGAGGAATAGGATTGAAGCCCATTAAAAAATAAGTTGACATAATAGAAACCCAACCTAGTTGACTGGAGTTCTCAAGATCTAGGTTCAAATAGACAACCTAATTATATGAACTTAGTGATGTTACTATGGGGGTTTATTCCTAAAACCATTCTTATAAAATATCAATGATATTGTAAGGAAAATGATAGCAATTTTGCTTTAATGATTCTTAAGTGTAGTAAACAAATTACTCAAAATTAAGTAATCACCTATGTGAGAGAGAAGTGTGGCCACTTCAAAGGAGAATTATTAGGGCTGAATTCTTTAGAAACTCTTGCAAAACCAGGTTGATGTTCATGGCCAAAACGAACATAATCATGAGAACTGAACAAATGTTTAGATGATTCCTGTGTGAAGTGTATAGCTCATCTACATAAGAAATCATGACAGTTCAAGGACATCATGTCTAAAGTAAATACTCTTTCACAAAGGAAGGTTCAAAGGGTAACACCTACCTATCATATGCAGGTTTCAATTGTTGAACACTATCACAGAGTCAACACAAAAATAATTTTCATTCATGTGGGGGATTATTGGAAATATGGGATATATCGATGGGTGAATGAATGAGAAATTGATACTTAAAGAACACCCTTGAGTAGTGAGAAGTGGAAACACTAGTCTCACATTGAAAAGAAGAAGGCTTTAGAGTGCTTTATATATGGTTACACTCCTTTTGGAAAGGTAACTATTATAGCACAAGCACTATGCCTCGTGCGCAGGCACAGGGGGGTGCAAATCCTAGGCCTCGATGAAGGCTTGACACGTTGAAATTTGAGTGTGAGTGCACGACCTACGTACATGAATGCATCCCCGAAAAGTGGGCCTCATGATAGGCCCATTTTTGCTTTTTAGTTTTCAACTCGAGCTCGAGCTATTATGAATTGATTACGGAATTTTAATTTTTTTGTAACTACTGCTATGAGTAATAGCAGGTTAATTAAGTTATAACGGTAGATTTAATCGGCCATTACTAGTCATATTCCCGAAATGCCCCCGATTACCATATATATAGGGTGGCTTCCCATTTTGTTGATAAGCAGCCAGGAAATTTCGAAAACTCTCCTTCTGTTTCTAGTCTCTTCATCCTGCATTGCTTTTCCGATAATGTTCGAGACATTGTTTTGGTTCACCGGAAACTTTGAGGTACTGTGCTTACTTCTTCGCTGCCTGTCGTTGTATCCTGGGAGACAGATGTCCACGAGAAACCTCTAGCACATACTAGAGGGAGGGGGGCGAATCTATTTTAAGGAAACTGTGTGCAAGAAGGCCTTGGTGTCCATTTGTATCCATTCCATTATTTTCATTCTTGTTTTTACAATTACAAATTTCTTGTTCCCAGCTTGCGTATTGTTCGTGACGTTTATACTAAAGTTATTTTGTATTTCTAGTACACTTGGTATTTGTGTGGATTGTATTGAAGGAAAACATACAAAACACACAATTAAGAAAGAAGCCACAAGAAGCACACAGCTCCTTAAAGTAATACACACCGACATATGTGGACCTTTTGATGTTCCATCATTTGGTAAAGAAAAGTATTTTATCACATTTATTGATGATTTTTCACATTATGGTTATGTCTATCTGTTGTATGAAAAATCTCAATCGGTAGACACATTAGAGGTGTTTATTAATGACGTTGAAAGACAGTTAGACAGAAAGGTAAAAATTATCAAATTTGACAGAGGTGGTAAATATTATGGAAGGTATGATGAAACTGGACAATGCCCTAATCCATTTGCTAAATTCCCTGAAAAGCATGGCATTTGTGCTCAATACACAATGCTAGGCACATCACAACAAAATGGTGTTGCAGAAAGGCGTAACCGTACATTAATGGATATGGTTAGGAGTATGTTAAGTAATTCTTCTGTACCCTTATCATTGTGGACACATGCTTTGAAAACTGCCATGTATTTGTTAAACAGGGTTCTTAGTAATGTAGTTTCAAAGACTCCTTTTAAACTTTGGACAGGAAGGAAACCCAGTTTGAGGCATCTGTATGTTTGGGGTTGCTTGGTAGAATTAAGGATTTATAATCCTCATGAAAAGAAATTGGACTCAAGAACAACCAGTGGTTTCTTCATTGGTTGTCCAAAAAAATCTAAAGAGTATAGATTTTATTATCCTAATCGTAGTACAAAAATTGTTGAAGCTCGAAATTCTAGATTCATTGAAAATAGTGAAACTAATGGGAATGTAGAACCATAAAAAGTGGAAATTCAAGAAGTTAGGGTACAAGTACCTTTAACTATAACTCATTCTCAGGTCGTTGTTCCCACAGTTGTTGAAGGGCTTGACAACATACAAGAATAACAAATAATTGATCAAACACTCCATGATGAAGTTACTACTAATGACATGAAGTGGATTAAGAAGGTTTTAAGGGCAAAGAAGATTTTCCATTTCTGGTGATTATGTGGTTGACTTACATGAGTTTGAATTTGACTTAGGAATTGATGAAGATCCAGTTTCATTTTCACAAGCCATGGAAAGTGCTAATTCTGCTAAGTGGTTTGATGCCATGAAAGAAGAGTTAAAATCAATGGATTATCATAAAGTCTGGGACCTTGTTGATTGGCCTGAAGGTTGTAAAAGAGTTGGATGTAAGTGGGTTTTTAAGACCAAACGCGACTCGAATGGCAATATCGAAAGATATGAGGCTAGACTCGTTGCCAAAGGTTTTACTTAGAAAGATGGTGTTGATTATAGAAAGACCTTTTCTCCTGTGTCAAAGAAGGACTCTTTGAGAATTATTATGGCTATGGTGGCTCATTGCGACTCAGAGTTACACAAAATGTATGTGGAAACTGCCTTTCTAAATGGGAATTTGGATGAAAAAGTTTATATGGATCAACCAGAGGGTTTTTCAGTTGAAGAAAAGGAACACACGGTGTGTAAACTTAAGAAGTCAATATACGAACTTAAACAAGCTTCCCAATAATAGTACCTTAAGTATAATGATACTATCACTTCCTTTGGATTTAAGGAAAACACTTTTGATAGGTGTGTATATCTAAAGGTCAATGAGAGCAAGTTTATATTTCTGATTCTGTATGTTGATGATATATTGCTTGCTACTAATGATCTTGGTTTATTATATGAGACCAAGAAATTCCTCTCTAAAAACGTTGAAATAAAAGATATGGGTGAGGCATCTTATGTGATTGGAATTGAAATATTCCGTGATAGATCACAAGGATTGTTAGGATTATCTCAAAAAGCATATATTAATAAAGTTCTAGAGAGATTTAAGATGAAAAGTGCTCTGCAAGTGTTGTTCCAATTCAGAAAGGAGATAAATTGGGCCTTATGCAATGCCCAAAAAATGAATTGGAACGCAAACAAATGGAACAAATGCCTTATGCATCTATTGTTGGGAGCTTGATGTATGCTCAGACTTGTACCAGGCCAGACATTAGCTTTGCTGTCAGAATGCTGGGCAGGTATCAAAGTAATCTAGGATTGGATCATTGGAAAGCTACAAAGAAAGTATTGAGATACTTACAAGGGATAAAAGATCATATGCTCATTTTTAGGAGGTTAGATCATCTTGAGGCGATAGGATATTCAGATTAAGACTTTGCTGGGTGTGTGGATACCAGAAAATCCACGTATGGATATTTGTTCCTTTAAGCTAGAGAAGCAATTTCATAGAAAAGTGCAAAGCAATCTGTCGTTGCTGCATCCACTATGGAGGCTAAGTTTGTGGCATGCTTTGAATCCATTGTTCATGGATTATGGCCGCGGAACTTTATTTCAGGACTTGGAATTGTCGATAGCATTGCCAAGCCGCCGAAAATTTATTGTGATAATGCCACATTAGTCTTCTTCTCTAAAAACGACAAGTATTCGAAGGGTGCTAAACACATGAAATTGAAATACTTTGCCGTTAAAGAAGAAGTTTAGAAACAAAGAGTGTCAATTGAGCACATTGGCACCAATTTTATGGTTGCAGATCCGTTAACTAAAGGTTGCTACCAAAGACATTTAGTGAATATGTCGAAAGAATGGGCATTATTGAAAACCATTATTGACATTTTATTAAAGTTTTATGCTCTTTATGTACTT
Source organism: Psidium friedrichsthalianum (assembly GCA_019149425.1). NCBI lineage: Eukaryota > Viridiplantae > Streptophyta > Magnoliopsida > Myrtales > Myrtaceae > Psidium > Psidium friedrichsthalianum. The sequence goes on from JAGVVM010000264.1 coordinate 18,899, forward strand.
AACACTTCGATATCACTTATGTGTTGTTTCTAATACATTATGCATTCTATCTCATTATATTGGTATATACATGAATGATGTCACGCCCCGAACCCGGCGAAAGCGCAACATCCCTCCTCTTGCCTATCAAACATCTCCTGGCCAGAATGAACGACGACCCAGGACTTGTCGCAAGCCAAATGACGGCAAATTAATGCGACAGCAAAAAATGCACAAACCCCAGACAAGAACACATGCAGGGTAGAGAGAGAAAGAAATTCAAATTTACACAACTTAGCATAAGACAGTAAAGGTTCTATATAACCTGAAGGAAGACTATCATCTGAACCTCAAAAACATAGGTTGGCCAAAATCAAAAAGGGAATAGGCCAAACCAAAAAGCTACTAGTCTCCATCTATACATCATTAGGGGAAACTACTCGTCCTCGGACAAGGGTAGCTCCTTTGGATCAGACTCCTCGGATATTAGGGATCCGGGCTCGCTATCTGCTTGCTCAACAACTCGTCATCTGCTTTATCGATCTCCATCACTACATCCCCATCTGTGTCCAACACATCCATAGGCTCAGGGTCTACAACTTTGCCTCCAAAAGTGGCCACATTCATCAGGCCTGTTGGCCTCATAAAAAAGGCTGGTACATCTAAATCCTGCGGAGGACCCTGCCACAACTCTTGACCCCTTCGGCTGAACCACCCATCGTATCTATGAGGGATCAAAACATCATATCCCTCATCTACCTAGACAGTGTAGTTATACCTCTCATGCTCAACTCCGTCCACGGAAGGATACGAAACTATCTATGCCTCAATCTCATAAGGGATCCCTTGGCAGACTAGAGGAATAATCATGTCTTTGGCGATCAGCCACAAAAAGGTAAGTTGAAACTCAGCAAGCACATACCTAAACCCAATTTAGAAAGCAGTATGTGACTCATGCTAGAGGATAAGCAATCACATGCATGTCATGACTTCAGATCATACAGATGTAGATGCAGTATGCTCAATGATTCTCTTGAGATTCTCGGTGGCTCAATAACGCTTATGGACTAAGCCCCACTGGTGGCTCAATAGCACTTTCGGCCCCGGCCACATCATAGACATCTCAAGCCTGTGCCTCAACCCGTGTTTAAACACACTGAAGTTGGCATCTTTGTCTCTCTAGCTACCCCATGCCGAGCACGTTTAGGCGCAAGTGCAATGACCGTGGCTCAATAGCACTGCGATCGGCACCTCCTATCGCCTTGCTTTCCTAGTGGCCCCCTAGACACTGCTGGGCCGTCCCGCATGGCTCTACGCACTCTACCAAATGCATATATCTCATGCCAATATGCAAATCAATGATGAGTAGCATTGAGCCTTCAATTGACTCGACTTTTAAATACTCGTGCAAGTCAGCTTTGCTACATGCATTCCCCAAAATTATTCACATGGGCACACAATTCACCTCAAAATACGTTAAATATAAAAATCGATCTAGGTTCAAGGGCAAGCAATCCAGCACACATGAAAAATTCTAGAGTCCACAGAAAGACTAATTTATGCCTATGGCTAGCAGCAAATATTCGACATTCAATGTCCAAAAAATTAAGTATTTTTCATCATAAAATTTTTCCTACCAGTCCCCAGCATACCTGACATTCTAAGTCAAGTTTAGAAATGTGCTAACCTAAAAATCGAGTTCAAGCTTAGGAACGATGGACGACCGTAGCTCGGTTAAACGGCGAGCTTGGACGAGCGACGGTGGCGAGGTGGCTCGGCCGAGTGACAACGAGCTTGGGCCACAGACGGCAATGAGCTCGGGCCAAGCAGCAAGCAGCGATGAGATCGGGCCACACGGTGATGAGCTTGGGATACGGACGCAGCAGCAAACAACTAAATGCAGCAGTAAACTGAGAGATTGAAGCACGTGCAGCAGCAACTAAACCCAATTTAGAAAGCAGTATGCGACTTATGCCAGAGGATAAGCAATCACATGCATATCATGACTTCAGATCATACAGATGCAGATGCAGTATGCTCAATGATTCTCTTGGGGTCCTTAGTGGCTCAATAACGCTCCCGGAATGAACCCCACCGGTGGCTCAATAGCACATCCAGTCTCGGCCACGTCATAGACATCTCAGGCTTGTGTTTCAATCTATGTCTAAACACACCGAAGTTGGTACCTTTGTCTCTCCAGCTACCCCGTGCCGAACATGTTCAAGTGCCAGTGTAATGACCGTCGCTCAATAGCACTGCGATCGGCACCTCTTTATCGCCTCGCGTTCCCAATGGCTCCTTAGACACTGCCAGGCCGTCCTGCATGGTTCTACGCACTCCGCCAAACGCACATATCTCATGCCAATATGCAAATCAATGATGAGCAGCATTGAGCCTTCAATTGACTCGACTTTTAAATACTCATGCAAGTCAGCTTTACTACATGCATTCCCCAAAATTATTCACATGGGCACATAACTCACCTCAAAATACATTGAATATAAAAATCGAGCATCGCAAGTTGTAAAAGCTCGCATGTTGGGACCCGGTTTCCATTCTAAGTCGTCTAGGTTCAAGAGTAAGCAATCTGGCATACATGGCAAATTCTAGAGTCCACAAGAAGACTAATTTATGCCTATGGCTAGCAAAAAAATATTCGACATTCAACATCCAAAAAATTAAGTATTTTTCATCATAAAATTTTCCCTACTAGTCCCTAGCATACCCAACATTCTAAGTCAAGTTTAGAAATGTGCTCACCCAAAAATTGAGTTCGAGCTTGGGAACGGCGGACGACCGTAGCTCGGTTGAACGACGAGCTTGGAGGAGCGACGGAGGCGAGGTGGCTCGGTCAAGCGACGACGAGCTCAGGCCACGGATGGTGATGAGCTCGGGCCACGGACGACGATGAGTTCGGGCCAAGCGGCGATGAGCTCGATCCACGGACGCAGCAGCAAACAACCAAACGCAGCAGTAAACTAAGAGATTGAAGCATGCGCAGCAGCAAAAAATTCCAACAGAGGATAAGCAGTTGAGAAATAGAAGTCCAGTGGCTATAGCAACTACAAACAGACGCTGAGGGAAGGTAGATGCAGCAGCAAGTAGTAGAGCAAATAGCAAGGAACAACGGCGGCAAGTTCTAGTCGAGAAGAGTAGAAGTTTCAGCAGCAAATGGGGACAGTAGAATACAGAGGAGGAAACAGCAGCAACAAGCTCTCGAGCAGTGCAAAAAGAAGGAGGCGCAGTAGCAGAATGAGTAGATTCCAGCGCAGCTGAGAGGAAGGAATGGATGGGGGAAGCAGAAAAAGAAGAACTCGCGGCAGAAAAGAAACATGATCAGCAGAATGAGTAAAGAAAGGAGCTGAAGAAGAAAGAAGAAGAGGAGGCTAGCTGCAGTAGAAAAATCTCCATGTGAACAATAGAGTTAGTGGCCTCTAATCATCAACTTTTTGTTTCACTTGCATGGGGATGAGCTCAGCCAAGATAGTGGAGCAGAGTAGTAGAATTTTCATCCAAAGGGAGTCCTAGCTCAAGTTTTTGAAGAGCATAAGTAGTAGTGGAAAATTAAGAGGGCACACGTGGGCATGGGAAGCTTCAGCCGAAAGATTAGAGTGGAAAGTGAGTCCAAAATCTTTAATCCTTCTTGTCTTCATGTGCATGATTTGAGGGATGTCACAAATGAATTATGTGAATATTAACGGGATTTGTTTCTGAAAAGAAACATTATTGTTGGACCATTATGTTATCTCTCATTATTAATCATGTTAAGTATAGGACTGATACTGTGATACATGGAAGGGACTATGTCAAACTATTGACATACAACTGCCATGATCCTTATAAGTTCTTACTTAATGATGATTTGTGATTTGACCAATTTAAGAAAGGATTAGCTTACACTTTGCGCATTATGCTCAATTGTCAAACCTTGAAGTTAAATAATATCACATGAGCCAAGTGGGAGAATGTTGGATTTTATTGTGGCCCATGTGATTAATGGCCCATATGTGGTTTAGGTTTGATAATTATTAGGTGCTAAATTCCTATTGGTCAATAAAGAGGTGCATTCTAATTAGTGTACACCATGATAGGTGATGTGACTATAAAAGACTCTGATTAGAAGTTGGTCCTCTCTCAACCCTAGAAAAAGACGACAATTTTCTCTCCATCAAGAACGTCAGAAAAGAAAAGAAGAGAAACCTATTTCTCAAAAAAATTTCTCATCTACAATTGATTTCTTCACAAGAAACTTTCATGGATCAAGGTATGTCTCTCGTCTATTATGATATTGTGAAAATCATCTTATTCTAAGATCCTTGGGTATGATGTTCATGTAAAATATTAGGGATTGATTTTCATGGAATTGATTTGTTTTACATCATACATATCACTTCGCTTGGAAAGCGGGGTAGTACACAAAAGGAGGAATACACAATATCAAGCATCATATCATATAAATAAACGAGCGTTAGGTACAGACCCCAAAAGAAAACACACACTATGGTCAAAAGGACCCTACGCTCTGACGATCCAACTCGACGTCGGCTGACATCACTCCAGCGGCTCCTCCTCAGGGTCGTAGTTGCCCAAGGGTCGTCCTCCTCCTCTGGATCCGACTCCATATCCTCGCCCTTGTCGTGGCCATCGACCTCCATGCGGCCTGGGGATGGCAGCTCTACCAATGGGTCTGGATCTACCACTTCTCCTCCATAAGTGGCAGAATGGAGAAGACCAGGGTCCTCCTCCATGGCACGGGGGCGTCGCGATGGGGTCCCTCAACACCGAACAAACCCTCTCTCATCCAGGCTTCGAACCTAGGGGTACAAAATGCGGGTCACCCTGATCTACCCAGATGGTAGTCAGTCGTCGCTCCCAGAGAACAGCGTCCTCATCCACATGCTGGGTGATCTCAGTCTCGATCTGCACGGGCAGTCCAAAAAGTACAGGGGGGCCTCGGCCATCACTGGCGATCTGGATCTGAAAATGAGGCAACCACAGCCAGTGAGTCGGAGACTCAGCAAGCTCACCACTAAACCTAGCGTAGGATAGGGTATGCAAATGAGGTCGGTCCTATCCAATGGACTAAGGTTTCTGGTCATCTAATTCGGGTACACTCTCCAACACAACGAAAGGACCACACCCAGAAACAGGAGTACCCAGACTGCGAAGGTATATACATCATGCATGTCAAATATGACGGTCAAAAACGATCAATGACAGCACACACAAATGCAACACGAATGCATGATTCAGTCTGCCTCAAACGATCCATTGGGTCCTGTCCACTTATCGCTCCATTTCCCATCAGGGCCCATCCAACAGTGCCACTTGGCAATATCTCAAATGCGTTCGTTACGCCTTACGTGGTCACCCATTATCTCTCCAATTCCCCGCGTAAAGACGCCTCAGGGGCTCATCCAACATGTCACACTCCAGGTGACTCATGCCATGCTCACAGTACAGGATGTGCAGACAATTCACAATGCATCGGTCACAGAGCAGGCAATACCATAGGTCTCACAAGCAACGAGGCCAAGCAGCATAACATTTCGAAACCAGTCAACAACCCATATTCATCGGGTTATGTCACAAGTGGACTTAGTGCCCTGCACAAACTCTCACGATCTACTGGGCTCAATTCGAGTACCTCACATGATTATGGCCCTATCGTTCTCACTCTTAGAACTGGCCCAACAAATAGGCTAAGCCCATCAAGGTATAAGGCCCTTAAAGTAGGTCGGCCCATTAAGATATGTTAAGCCCAATAAGCCAGGTTGGGCCCATTTAATTAAGTTGGGCCCCATTAAGGTAGTCAGGCCCAATAAGGTGGGTTAGGGCCATTAATCCAAGTGGGCCTATTTAATTAAGTTGGGCCCATTTGGGTCTCAAGGTCCATTTACCATTCATAAGCCCATGATTTAGTTGTAAGTTATTAAATAATTCGGGGCCCAATATTAGTGGATTTTCGTGTAGGGCCCAAGCCCATAATTGGAGGTAAGCTTAAAAGGCCCATTTGGCCCATTTGGGCCAATTCAAGTCCCTAGGCCCATGTACACTATTGGGCCCTAAGATTTTAGGTCCAAGGCCACTATTAGGGGCCCATTTAAATTAATACTTTCGGGTGAGGCCCAAGCCCATTTGTTAAGGTAAACCCATTAAGTCACATTAGCCTATTAGGCCCAAATTGGGTTCCCAAGCCCACGTACATCCTAGGCCATAATTTCATACTCAAGATTATAATAAGCCCAATTAGCTTAAAATTAGACCCTTAAGTCCATGTACAAGCTTAGGCCCATCACTTACACGCCTCACCATCATATTGCAGCCCACATAAGGTGTTCATGGCCCAATTCATTCAACCCACAGCCCCTCATTCGGCCCAATGCTCTATTAGCCATTAGCCTAACATGAACTAGCTTAATCCATGCCTTAACTACCATAATCCATCCACCATAGCCCTTAACACAACAACCTAGCAAGCATACATCAAGCCTAGACTAAGTTTAGAGGGTATGCTTACTTATTTGGACCGAGATAGGACGGGGACGGTGGAGCACTCGCGGCCGGTTCGCGTCTCGCGGGCACGGGAGTAGGCGGCGGCTTACTGGCTGTTCCGGCGGTCTCACGGGGTGTCAAGCCTAGAAATGGGAGCTTCGGATGAGTAGTGTAGGCGAGAGGCCGGCCGAGCAACTAGAGCAGCTTGTGCTCTCTCGGTGCAAACGACGGGCAACGGCGGACGAGGGAAGGAGCGGGCTGATGGGATTCCAACCAAGGGGTCCAGCCTTGAAAAACGAAGGGAAAGGACATCAAGAGCTTACCAGGTGTGGATGGGTCGGTGAGGGTCGACGTGGCGGACGACGGTCGGACGGTGGCGTGGACGAGCGGCGATCGAGAAGCTAGCCGAGAGAGAGAGAGAAGGAGAGAGAGATGCGTCACGGTCGGTCGGCCCCATGGTGGCTCTTATGGCCACGGGAATGGCAAAGGAAGGGGGTAGAGGGACTTACCGGGACGGGAACAAGACGGCGGCGACGGGTGGAGGATGATGGAAAGGACGACGGGAGGCGGTGGACGGCGGCTTCACGGGCGGACGGGCGGCCGAAAGGGAGGAGAGGTTGGCGTCGGGATGCAAGGGGAGGAGAGGACCACCGAAAATAATGAGGGGAGAGAGAGAGATGAGAGATTATAGTAGCTAGAAGACAAACATGGAGAAGCTAAGTGGGGTTAGGTGACATTAGGTTTGATTGATGTGATCTTGGAAAGACTTGATTAGTTGTCTTGGGAATTGAACCATGACTTGATTGATGTGATTGATGGATTGATTTGACACTTGATTGATGTGACATCTGATTTGACTTGGCCTCGATTGCGTGCCAAATGCACCGATCGGGTCTCGAGCGCGAACGAATTTGGACTGGATTGGATTCGTCTATCGTATTCGCTCTCAAAAATCCTAATTGGTCTCATTCTAAGGGACTGAGCATTTACGGGGGCATTTCGGTAATTTTCCATTCACGTCTTGCTTCTTGACGTGCACCACGGCTGTCTGCCCTTCGGGCGACGTCTCTGAAACAGAATCCATTTCTTCATTGTGTTTATCTTACTGATTCGATTGTCCAATGTCGGATTTCATTTTGTGGTCAATTCATTAAATACCGACTCTGCCTCAGTCTCAGACCAACGGGCGGCTGGTTGGGAAAATCTTCCCAGATAGCCTTTCCCCTTTGGTTGGTCACTCAGGGTAGCTAATCCTGAGTGAGCGTCGATCAGAGTGTATTAACGAAGTGTTTCCATTCATTTAGAAAATCTGACAAATGGGTCGAATTTTCAGACTGTCACAATTCTTCCTCTCTTATAAAAAATTTCGTTTTTCCGAAATTTACAGTCTATTAATCTTACTTCAAAATAGACATACACCTTGATCATCTAAACAAATGAGGGTATTTCTTCTTCATCGTCTTCACTTTCCCAGGTGGCTCTTCAGTCCCAGGGTGTTCCAGATGACTTTGAACAAAGGTATCTCTTGTTCCTCGAAACTTACCTCCTTTTGATCTTCAATCCATGACTGCCTCTCCACGTACGAGACGCGGTCATCCATTTCAATGACTTCATGATCGAGTATATGGCCAGGATCCGGCTCGTACTTCCGGAGCATCGACACGTGGAACACGTTGTGAATCTGCGATAAGTTGCGGCAGTGCCAGACCGATAAGCCAGTGTCCGATCTTCTCCAAAATTCAATGGCCCAACGAATCTGGGACTCAGCTTTCTCTTGCAAACCGAGATAACCCTCGCATCGGCGACACTTCAGAAATTACATGTCTCCCATTTGGATCTCCAATGCTTACGTCTCCCCCCCCCCCCCCCCCCCCCCCCCTTCTCTGCATAGCTCTTCGTCTGCTCTGGGCGGTCCTCAGGTCTGTCTCTAATCACTTTGACTGCATCTATTGACTGTTGGACTAACCACCTGGCTGTTATACTTTCCACCAAAACCGTCCCATACAAATTGTGTCCTGCAGGCCCTTCCATATAGTGCTTCGAACGGTGCCATCTGCTGCTCTGCTGGTAGCATATTGTAGGCGAATTCACTAAATGTAGTGCTCCCCCAGCCACTCTTTAAAAGTCTAGTAAACACGCCCTCAGCATGTCTTCCACGTAGTTGAATGTGCCACCATAGATTAATGCTTGACCATGAGCCGGCTAGAACGCATTACATGCACCCGGGAGGCTATAGTTTACGGCTTCGTTTCTTTCTCCATCCGTAATACAATTTACTAACACTTCCCCTGGGCCTATTAAACGCATAATGTTTTAAACTCTTCCCACATAATGTGGCGTGGCAAGCTGAGCGATCTCTATCCGATATGAGCTCACTAGCACTCATGCAGTCTACAATCTGCCTCACATACAGGTTTCAGCCAGTTTCTCCAGTGGATGAATCCTTTCGCACTGCAATGAAATGCGCAGATGTCAATCTGCTCCACTATCACCCAGATTGAGCGTTTCCTCTCTGACTTGCTGGGCGAAGCCCGGCAACGAAAGCCAGGGGGAAGGGGCTCCAAGGGGGGAAGGCGGGGAGGTGGGAGAGAGGCGCCAGGGAAACGGGTGAGCGGGGAATAGGAAAAGGTAGGGCAGGGGCATAACAGGGTGGGCAATGGGGTTTGGTGGTCTAGGGGTTGGGGAGGGGTAGAATCAGATTTAGGAAAAGAAGAATTTTATGAAGTTGTAAGCATCACAGATTACAGGGGCAGTTGGGAGCAGAGTAGATAGTAAGAGAGGGGAAGACGAGGGGAATAAATTCAGGGGGGGTCAAGCGGTGTTAGCCAGGGTGGGCGGGATAGAAGGGACCATTAAGTGTGTGAGTATTAGTTCGAAGTGATATATTGTTTGGTAATCGAATATTAGTGGAAAGTATATTATGAATAGGCAAGTGAGCAAGTTAGGGTATAGTTATGATTGAAGATTAGTAAGATTAACATTCATTCACTTTATTGGTACGTTAATATTGTGCATATTTTGATTTTGACCCAGTATTATTTATTTTGATTAGTTTGGTATCACAAAAGATTTTAGGTAATTATTAATCACAATTAAATAACATAAGCCCAATTTAATTGCTCTTGTTAACTAACTCAATTTGTAGTTTCATACACAATATTATTTTGCTTCCAATTTATTTGAACCACCATGTATTTATTTATTATCTTTTATTTTATTTTTTAATGTTTTTTCACAGGTTATATTTATTTATAAATAGCAACATTTTTAATATCTTTTTTTTTTAATTTTTATATGTACATATCATTAATTATAATTTTTCTTTATATTTCAACAAATTTCACATTTATTTTACCATTTAATGTTATTTTAAATTTTCCACTATGGGATTTTACCAATGGTC
>JAGVVM010000265.1:0-27296 GCA_019149425.1 Psidium friedrichsthalianum
GCGTAATAAAAACAGAGATGCAACCTTGTTAGAGCAAAACAAAATAGCTCCCACTAAACACTGCTCTAATGATGCCTCTAAGCCCATACTGACCACATGTCATTCAAAAATACAAGGGCGAAGACCTTTAGTTAGTGAATCTGCAATCATATCATCTGTAGAGATATGCTTTACTATAATATCACATTTTTGCACAGATTCTTTTATGGTCAGAAACTTGACCTCCATGTGTTTAGAGTATTTGAGTCCTCTATTGTTGTTAATGAATAAACTGCAGAGTTATATTAATAACAACAGAGTTATTGTCACAATATAACTATATGGGTTTATCAATGAAATCAAGTATGATCAACTCCCTAATGAGGTTCTGAAGCCAAATAGCCTGAGTAGCAATTGAAAAACATGCTATGAACTTCCCCTGCATGGTAGAGGATGATATCGATTTCTGTTTATTATTTTTCCATGATACTGCACCGCCTACCAACATAAATATATATATCCAATTGTTGACTTTTTATTGTCCTGATAGCCCACAAAATTCGAATCTGAGTATCCAATTAACTGCAAGTTCTGAACATATTTTTTAAGTCATCATATAGTCTTTTGTCCACTTTAAGTATCTTACAATTTTCTTGGCAATGACCAGTGATTGAATCCTGGATTTGATTGATATCTGCCTAAAAAGTTTTGTTGCAAAGGTAATGTTTGGTCTAGTGTAAACTTGAGCATATATGATACTTCCAAGTGCACTAGCATAATGCACATTCTTCATTTGGGATTTCTCAATATCTGACCAAGGACACTGTGAAAGACTTGATTTATTAGCTTTACAAATTGAAGCAATTCTTGACTTGCTGTCCTCCATATTGAATCTTTCTAGGATACGATCAATATATGCCCTTTCAGATAAACCCAAAACATGATGCGAACGATCCCTATGGATCTCAATACCAAGGACAAAAGATGCTGCACCAAGACCCTTCATGTCAAAATTCTCTAATAATATTCTCTTTGTTTCATGTGGTAATTCAATAGCACTGCTCACAAGCAAGTTATCATCCACATAGAGAACAAGAAAAATGTATTTTCTCCCACTGACCTTGCAGTATATACAGTAATCTACTCTATTCTCGATAAAACAAAATGAAGTGGCTACTCTATGAAATTTCAAATATCATTGTCTGAAGGCTTGCTTCAGGCCATAAATAGACTTCTTGAGTCTACACACTAGTTCACCTAAATCATCAAATGTAAAATCTTCAGGTTGCGTCATATAGGCTTCCTCTTAAAGATCCCGATTCAAAAAATTAGTTTTAACATCAATTGGTGTAACTCCATATCAAAATGAGTTACTAACGCCATAATTACTCTAAACAAATCCTTAGAAGAGACTAGAGAGAAGGTTGATTTATAGTCTACTCCTTCTCTTTGAGTGAAACCTTTGGCTACTAGTCTAGCTTAAACTTTTCTAGCTCCCCTTTGAAGTCACTTCTCATCTTATACACCCATTTATAGCCGATTGCCCTATGAACTTTAGGCAATTTAACAAGTTCCCAAATACCATTATGTCTCATACATTTCATCTTTCATCGCATCTAACCACAGATTTGACTAAGCATAAGAAATAGCATTTATATAGGTAACTAGATCAACCACGCAGCTGATGTTGTAGTCTTATTCTCCCAGATAGACTAAATAGTTCGGCGGAATAACTGATCGTCTCTGGCTGGTAGACCTCCTTAGTGGAGCTACTCCATCTTGATCCTGCAACTGTGGGCTTGATTGACTTCATCAGGAATAGTTCTAATAATAAGATCCTAAAGCCCAACAGATACAGTCTCTGATATGGGAGGCTCCATAATTATCTGTATTAGTAGAGAAAATGATACAGTAGTGCCTGTCATATTGTAACTTTCAATAGTCTCTGGACAGGTATCCTTTTCGGCAACATCAAATTCTAGAAACTTCACCATCTACGATTCCACAATCCTTGTGACTCCATTGGGGTTATAAAAACGATATTCCTTGAAATGATCTAGATAAGACACGAAGTAGCACCGAGTGGTCTTAGGGTCCAAGATGATTTAGGTTGGATTTACATCCGGTCCAAGATGATTTAGGTTGGATTTACATCCAGTCCAAGACTCAAAAGGAGTTAATGGAACAACTTTAGTGGGAACTCCATTTAGAACATAAAGGATTGTCTTTAAATCCTGTATAGGAAATGTAGATAAGTTGGTTACTATACTTATCATACTCCTTGTCATACCCATAAGGTACAATGGATTATGGACACGTTTCTATTGCAGGACTCTCATGCATAGTTAACTGAGTTACTATCCCAGAATTTGTCTACCATTTGGTACAATAGACCTTTAAGCGTGACATCAAGTATTACCACATCTGCCATAATACTCACCATTTCGGTCAGATCTGACAAACTTGATGAATTTTTCCAATTGTTTTTGGACTTCAGTTTGAAATATCTTGAACTTATCAAGAGACTCAGATTTCTCCTTAATTAAGTACAAACAACCATATCGGGAATAGTCATCGATAAAAATGATAAAATAAAAATTTCTGCACAATGTTGGAGTATAAGGCCCACTGATATCAGTGTAATTGATCTCACTGCAGATTTCTTCTTTATTTTGGTCATCTTACCTCTACAGCAATCCACACAAGTTTCCAAGTCATCTTTAAGAGTAGAAAGGATATCAGCTTTCATAAGCCTTTCCACTCTTTCCTTGAAAATGTGATCAAGACATTTATGCCATAATGCATAAGATTGTTTCTTAGGTAGTGTTCTTTTGGAGCTAACCTTTTTAGTTGTACAAGCCATATAATATATATATATATATATATATTATCATTGGGAGTCAAACACAGTCTGAGGTTGTAGCACCCAACCTTATTTGAATTAAAAAAAAAACATAGAAACCACACCGTTCTTTATTTCAAAAAAGTAACCACACATTTTCAAGCATGATACGAAAACTAAGTTATGTCTAAAGGAAGATACATAAAAGGTATTCCTTAACATCAAATTGAAACCAGATTCTAAAATCAAAATGGCATCTCCCATGAATTCAACATCGCTTTATTGTTATCTCCCACTATGAGCTTTAATTCATCCTGATTTTGCTTCATCCGATTTATGAACCCCTGTATGGTGAACGTAACATAATTTGTTGCACCACTATCTAGTCATCATGAACTGGATGTGGCTTCTAATATGCTGGATTCACAAATAAGTGCCAAGGAATGAGCTAACTACACTACGAGTGCCATAACTTTTTTTCACTTATTTGAGTGCCAAAAATTTGAAAAAAAAAAATGTTCACTTAAGTGCTAGTCACTGATTTGGATGTTGAAAAGCTGATGTGGAGTTATTTTAATATTAAACTATCCTATGTGGCTCGTTGGGAAACTAAAGTCAGCATTAAAGATACGAAATGATGTCGTATTGAAGAACTTACCTTCTTAACAAATTGGGGCAAATTGTGAACAAATCAATGAAGAACCCTAACCCTAACTCCACCTCAATTTGAAATTCTTCCAATTATGAGCTTTTCACCTCAATTATTCACAATGGGGAGCAGAAGCAGGAGAAGCGAGTCAAGATTTGAAGAGCAAAGTCAAGATGGAAGTCAAAATTGGTGCTATCGTGGGCTATGAAGTCCAATAAGAACAGCTTGGACGTGAGATAATCTTAGGAGAAGGTTCGTTGGATGCGCTAGTTATAGAGAAGGTTTCAATTGTGGATACTTTAGGTGGGTTGACGCAAAATTTCCAAACCAAGCAACCAATATGATCTTGCAGCTATTAGAAGGATGCCACGAACTTCAACCTGTACTAACAGATGAGTTGGACGATTCCGGCTCAATGTAAGCAAAAATCAAGGGTCTAGAATGATTGGTCAAGCATATGAAGAAAGAAGTTTTAAGGATGAAAATTCAAAGGAATATTTTTAGAGCGTTGCTTGTGTAGTTGTTCTTGGGCGTGGTCTAGTTTGTGTTCATATGTAAGATCGATTCTTAGAAGAACCAAGTTAGCTTTCCATAGTTTAAGAACAATGAATGGGTCTCCAAACCAAGTAATGACTATTAGTTGAATGTGTTTTGGTATTTGGAGCAATTAGTGTTAGTTGTTGGAATGTTTTTTCTATACTAAGCAACAACTATTAGTTGAACCCATTGAATGGCCTATTTTGCAATGTTAGTTGAGGGATTTTTTTTTTTGTCAAAATAGAAATGTTCTATTAATAAGTTGATGGATTTGAATGGCTATATGTGGTCAATTTTGTGGAAATGATGTTGTTGATTATTTCATTAAATGACCAATGGTTGGTTTTGGATAATTGTAATGCAATTTGTAGATTATTTTTGGCTTATAAAGGGTAAATGACTTGCATAATCTCTGCAATAGTTTCTACAACAAAAATAGATGAAAAAGCTACATTTTTTTGGTGATTTTGCTAGTTTGGGCTATGTTGTTATGGTCGTTAAAGTATAGTACAAGTTCAATAACTTTGCGAATGGTCATTTGAGTGCTATTTTTTTTTTAAGTGAACACTTAAGTTGATCAACATTTTAAAAGCGAACAGTTAGGTTCGTGACCTTGTTAATAAGTTCCCTATTGGTGCCAGTTTATCAAATACATCCTGTGATAGATTCACCAAATGATATGCATTTCATTAACATTATCCTGTATCATCCAACTTTGACCTGGTTTCATACAAAATGACATTACATTTACATGAAACTCATCAATTGCATATACTTGTAAGGGCAAAATCATGTTCTCATAAATTAAAACCACCATCATATTCTTACATCCGTGAACAACATTGCTGTAGCTCACATATGACCAGCCAAAATTGCAGCAACTAACGTACATATAGTTCTCCTAACAACAAAAGCTAGTGCACACTTTCACACCTAAGCAACACTTCCTCTCTAACAACTAGTTGTAATCTAAATTGTAGATAAAGAAGCAACCCCCTAGCAACAAAATGTGAAGCATACATTCCCTAGTAACAACAACATAAACATAGACAGACAGACAAATAGATAGCATCCAGCTTCTAGCCCCTCCTATCAAAATCATTTCGAGATTAATCAATCTCAAGAACCTAGTCAAATTGAACTGTCTTCCAATTATTCATGAGCCTTGCACTCTTCTGAAGTGGAACTCTATGTACCTCATCATGTGCTCTTGTTTCTTCTTCTTCAACTATCTCATTTGTTAGAGGACTAGCCATTTTCTTCTTTGTCACTATGGTAGGAGGCGGAGACTCATGTGTAGTGACATTTGGAGGATCATTTGAAGTAGATGAAACTGAGGTGAGGGCCTTTTTTTGTGCCTGCTTTCAAGGTGACCTTGGTACCATATATTTTGGAGCTGCCATTGGGAGCTTTTTTCGCTTGTGCACGAGTTATCATTGATTTGTTTATCAGTGCTTGGCTTCTTATTATAAGTGCATTAGATTCTTGAGTTGGGCATCCTTTAGATATTATGACCTCTGAACATCTCCAAGGTTATAATACAAGCATATAAGCTATTATTAGTTACCATATGAGTGAAATAACTTACAATATTGTATAACACTTACAAAAACTTACATTGAAAATAACCATGCCACTATTCATGTCTGTAAATAACCCATAGTCATGCTCTCTTATCCTTTTCCCAATTACACCATGTGTTCATCGTGGTTGAGTTATGCTAAGCTACATAATGACATAACATAATACTTAATTACTTAATAGACCAAGTACATACAGTGCATTGTGTTCAACTTCAAGTTTATTGCACTTGATCTTTGCTTCTCGTCTGTTGGTCACTGTTTGACTTAGTTGGCCCTGCACTTGGTTCTGCATTATTGCTTTCTAGGTTGCCCTCACATGCCCCTGCAGCCTAAGCTTGAGTTTGTCTTTTTGTAACCTGCAAAATGACATAACACAATTAATCTAATGCAAGAACAAGTACATAAAAAAGGCAATGAACCATTCAAATAGCTTGCCTGAACTTTGCTGCTCTATGTTGACTCTGTAGTCTCTGTGCCTTATCCTACAACGTTACTTTCTACGGTGCCCTAACCTACCCCTACAACTTGAGTTTGTCATTTTTTAACTTGCCAAAAATGTACATACCTAATGTAATGCAATAAGTAAATCAAAAGAAATGAATCAATCATAAATTGTTAACTAAAATTTACTCCTTTGTGTCGACTGAGTTGTCCCTGTGCTTTGTCCTGCAACATTACTTCCTATGGTGTCCTTACCTACCCCTGTAGCTTGACTTTGCCATTTTTTAACCTGTGAAAAGTTCACATAACTAATGCAATGCAACAAGTACATAAAAGGCAATGAACCAATCATAAATTGTTACCTAAAGTTTGCTTCTTTATGTCGACTGAGTTGTCCCTGCACTTTGTCCTACAGCGTTACTTGCTATGGTGCCCTCAGCTGCCCCTGCCTCATTGCTCGTTTGTGTTTTGTCCTGTTGTCCTTACTAGTGCTTCTTTCTTGGACAACCAATCTTATTATGCCCTTCTCCATGGCATAGTGAGCATTGAATTATTCCACCAGCCCTACTTATTCTGTTACCAAAAATCTCACCATCCTCCATTCGTATTTTCTTTTTAAGCCCACCAACTTGCTTCTTCAATGGTAGAGGTTCTAGGGGTTGATGATTTGTTTTGTCACAAAATTTTTTACTTCTGATAGGGTACATCATAAATTGGTATGAAGCAAGATACTTCACTTTCTTGTAACAATCATCTACATAATCCTCTGAATTGAATTGCTTCATCTCGATGGTAGAAATGGCATGATAGCAAGGTATTTCAGTCAATTGCCATGCTCGACAGGAACATTTTCTTCTCTCCAATTAGACCACATACTTGTCACCATTATTCATTATCTCGAACCCATCATCCCCATTCTAAGTTGGATGGCAAAACCTACTATCAGTAATGCTCTGTTCTAATTTTATCACAATCCTAGGCCCACATTATCTTGGCCACTTTGAACATTTATCTCAGAGCCTTTGTAATCTAGTCGTAACCATTAGCCTAATATATTTTAGCATACTGATGATGGACTTGCACCTAACTCCTATAATCCTTACATTGAATGCCTCACAAAGGTTGTTGTCCACGGCGTCACACTTAAATTCCTCACTAAAGAAGGCTCTATACCAATATTTTGCTTCAGTTTGGAGCAATGCTTGAAAAGCTTCAGGTGACAAGGCAAATAGAGCTTCTTTCTGAATTTTGAAATCTGCCATATTTGTGCTCTTTTCAATCAGCCAAAATTGCCTCTACAATTGCTCTCCTCTATACTTCTTAGCCCAATTAGCATATATGTACGGAGCACACCTTTCTGTGCTTAGCATATTGCATCAATTCAGCAATTGCTAGCACAAGTCCCTACAAATTGAATAAACATTTGTAAGGTACAATGACTAAATGATAATAGAAATTGAAAAGTCAAAGGGCAGTACTTTTGTTAGTCACTCATGAATGCCCAACCTCTTCCATCAGTTATGCCAGGATCATCCATTAGATTTTTAAAAACCAAGGCCAATTGTCTTTGTTCTCCACCTTCACAATAGCCCAGGCTATTGGAATCATCTGGTTGTTTCCATATCTACCAATGATAGTCAATAACTCGCCTTTGCATAATCCCTTCAGAAAACACCATCTAATCCTATTACTTTTCTACAGTAGCTAAGAATCCTTTTCGACATGCATCAAAATATATATACATCCTAGCAAACTTTGTCCCATGAGCAGCCAATGCACTCTCTACAATCTCTATATGAATTCTACTAGGAGGATTCTGGAGCCTACATTCCCTAGCATTGTCACAGATTTGTGCATATTCTTCTTTGTATGTACCCATCAATGTACTCATTACCTTGGACTTAGCCTTTTTACATTCACTTCTGGAAACATTCACACCTACTTCCTCTTTCACTAGATGTTTCAATTGAAGAGCCCTAATTTCTAACATGGCCTTAATGCTATTAAAAAAAATGCTTGGCCAACCAAACACTAGTGACTCTTTTATTATCAAATACAATTCCACAGGTATGCTCCTCCTGCAATGAGCAGATTTGGAATAAAGGAGACCTCTTGTTCAATGCACCATATATCTTCCAAGGACAATTATCTTGTGCACACTTTGCTCGATATAATCCTTGGTATTTTTAGTAAATTTAAGATTTCTCTATTCAATGAATGAGTACCTCATAATAGCATCTCTAAATTGCTTTGCATCATCAAATTTCATCGATAAACAAAATGCTAGACTTGCACTAGTTGAATCATAAAAGGAAAATTTACTTTTCCTTTTACACTGAACTGCAACGTCATTATCCTCATCTTCTGAGCTACCGCCGTCATCATCGCCACTTTCATCATATTCTATTTCATCACCATCAGCTGTAAGAGCTCTATCATCCCTGCTTATTGAAGTGCCCTTGTCGACTATCCCAAATGGTTGTTTTCTCCTTTGTTTATATTCTCTCACTTCTTTTCTGCTTGTGCAATATTCTCATCATCAACATCACTTGTGCAAAGTGTATGCACAAGTGTTTCATCATCTTCATCTTGAACATCCTAGGATGACAAATTCTTCTGGTCTCTTCATCAAGTATCGAGTTTTCACCATCAACTATGCTACCATTTCTCTCAGCTTACGCACATAACTCTAACACACAAGCTTGTGAGAAGCTTTAGCTTCCTCCTCCTCAGATCTCCATGAAATGCATCATCAACTACTTCGCTTTGGCTTTCAATACCAACTTCAAACACAGTTTCCTGATGTTCATCACCATCGTATTCAACATACATATAAATGTCACGACCATGCAGATATTAGCAAACAATATCTCTCACATCATTATCATCATAGACATGCCTCCCACCATCTTCAAGACTTTTACTAGGAATTCGATAGTATACTTTTCCTACTTTGCATTGCCCCTGTTCAATTATATCTTTCACAAGCTCTTTATATGACAGCCTATTCATTCCACGAGGACAACATCCATATTTCCCTATATATTTGTACTCTTCCCCAAAAATAAACTTACCACCTTTCCAAACTTTAAAGGCCATTGTTTTATCACCCCTGTGCACACTACAGCCAAAGAAAAGGAAAAAGCAATAATGTCAATAGCAAGCAAGAAGCACAAGACAAACAGAGAACAACTTTAACAAGCGATCCCCACAAGTTCCCATAAATTTTGTAGTCTCAATAAATAATAATTTGAGAGAGAAGACAAGTTTGACAATCGGTCCCCATGACTTCTACACTTTCAATAAATAATTATGTGGGTTAGAGAATAAATTTAAAAATTGATCCCCACAATCACACCACTTTGAATAAGAAATATTTGGGGCATCAATCAGTGCACCCAAAATGACACACAAGAGATTATAATATAATCAATCACTCACCTTCACACTCTCGCACCAAACCCTATTTTAGGTGTTGGGTCAATGTCGTTTTCGCCGCTTTTACACTTTGTCAAACACGACATTGCATAAGATTTCACTCATTTTATCATTAGTGAACACAAAACAATAAATGACTAACCTTTACCCTCTACTGACCGAGATTCGTCTGCCTCACAACCCTACTTGTTGAGCGCTTTGAACGCCGTCCACTGACAAATCTTTTGATGAGGGAGAAATTAATCGAGAGAGCTTTGCTTTAGTGTGAGCCTGATCAGAACCCTAATTTGCATGTAGAGAGAGCGACAGAGACGCATCGCCAACGATTTTACCTAACTTTCTTGGGGAAAAATCAATTTTGCACTAATTCTCTTGCAACTAATAGAGAGAGGAAAGACAATTGTACTACAACTGATAGAGAGATGACGTTGTTTCTATTAGAGAAAGAAATGACGTGTTCCTTACTGTCCAAGTGGAACAATTTTTCCACATTGGACTTCTCGTAATTTCTAAAAATTACACGTTGGAATTGAAAAATACTTCAATTTACATGTAGGACGATTAGCCGAATTAACACTCAACTGAACAATTTTACTCCGATGTGACACTCAAGTGAGTAAAAAAAGTTATAGCACTTAAGTGAACGCCGTACAAAATTTATGGCACTCGTGGTGTACTTAACCCTCAAGGAATCATTACCTACATGTTCATGTTTAGACAGCCAATTCTTATATTTGGTGCAATCCTTTTCATGTGACCCCTCTTTTTATAGAAGAAGCAACGGTCACCATCATTCTTAAAGGATGCTTTCTTACGACCCAAATTGTCAGAGGGATCTATGGTCTAGTGAGTTCCTTTATGAGTACGATTTTAAACCCCTTACCTTCTTACTACTAGAACTAGAAGCAATCAAGGCATAGTGCCCTCCACCCTTTTCAATTTCTCCTATTCCCACTACTTTGGCTATCAGATCATTGATAGACTAGGTTTTCATCCTATGTATTGAAATTGATCTTGATCATCCCAAATTCAGGGGGAAGTGTATTCAAGGCTTGATGTATCATAATGGTATCAGGAATTACTATACCTATGGCCTTAAGTTTTGTTTGTAAATCCAGCATTATTAGGATATGATCCTTGACTCCTCCTATACCAATATATTTTATATTAAAAAGTACCTTGACAAATGTCCCACCTCACATTCAAGGTACTCAATATCTAGCTTCTAGGGCTTCCATTACTTCTTTGGCGATGCAGTCAGTTGGCAAACTACTCTTTAAATATTCCTGTATAGATCGCTTCATTAATAACAAGTAGATCTCATTGCTCTTTTTTCAAGCAGCAAAACGTGCCATCTCAAGTACCGTACTAGCCTCAATGGGATTAGCAGGCTGTCTTCATAAAAGTGACATGAACATCTGCCAATTCCAGATAAACAAAAAAACCTCCTTTCATTTCTTAAAATTTGAACCTTTAAGAACCTCTATTGTAATGGAGTTTCTGTTCATAGAAAAGGTGACCAGAAAATCAAGTAATGCATATTATCATCATTAACTATCCAGTTCCCATCGCTCCTTACTAGTCCAAGCCACCACCAAATGGATCAGGCTAACCATACTCTAATACCACCTTAGGCGGGGATGTCATGCCCCTCAAGCATGTACCATCCCTACCAAACGTCTCGGGTTGAAAAAAAAATAGCATCTCAGGTACAGTAACAACTATGCGAAAAATCCTACACATGCGAAAATGTATAACACTACCCAACAAAAAGAATAAACAAGGATAGTAAGCAAGAAACTCTTTAACCATTAATTAGCCAACTGTTTCAATACAATAATCAAAGTAGAGGATTGCTAATCCTACAAAGCTACACAGGATAATTACAACCCATTCTTCGAGGTGGCTCCTAAAACCAGCAAAAAGATAGGTGGGTCGGGAAGGGTTAGCTACTCATCTACTCCAAAATAGGGGCCACTATACTCTCATCCTCATCATCAACTGAGATCTCAAAAGGCCATCATGCTTCTATGACTAAGGAGACATGGGGATGTCATCAGAGGCCATAGGCAGGTCAGACTTGATATTAGACTCGAGGTCCACTATTTCTCCGTCAAGCGTATCGAGATCCATCGAATCCTAGGCGGGGACATAAGAGGTCAAGTTAGACGGCCCCTTAAATCCACAAAGTGGGAGAACATCACCGACACGCAGGAACCAGGCTTTAGAGAGATGAGCCATTAGGTAGTCAAATCCCTCATCCATCCAAATCACGGTGACGTGATGTTTCCAAACCTGGTTCATGCCTAGAATCGGATGGGCCACGATATAAAATGACCGATCAGTACGAACTCCAAATCTGACAGGCCTCTACATCACTGTAAACCTGAAAATTATAACCACAACGGATTGAGAAATAAATCTCAATGAGTTAATGCCTAAGCTCGGTTAAGGTAATGATTCACTCAAGTGACCCAGGCAACAAATACGTCATAAAACCATAGGGCCAATCACATGTAGGCATCAACACCCTTGGATTACACAAAGGCAAAGGTTAGCTAAATTAATAATTGCACACTCTAGATAAACTACCAAAATTTCACAGGAGTTAGCAAACACCAAGTTTCTCTCACATTTCAGTTATTAATTGTTACCGAGTCCATCTCACACGACTGGTATGACTAAACACAAACGTTTGGCAGTGTCTGCTGGCATAACCAGGTATTGTCACTTACTTTCGGCAACAACATCCGATAGGTCATAAGATTCATATAACCGGTGCGACACAGAACTACTAGAAAAAACCGTACGATTGGCACAAATTTAATCCATCAGATGACTACACGTGTAGTTTGTATAACCAATTTAATTCATATTTTTGCATCTGAATACGGATGATCAATCCTCATGCAGTCAAATATAAACCACTCAGAGCATCTAGTAGTCAAACGTCGATCACAGCCTTAAGCAGTTGATGACAATAATAGCATAATGTGTTCAATTATTTCAACTAACCACAACGGCTACTCCATCTACTAACCAATCAGTCGAATAATTCGTTGACCACTTGACTCTAGTTAATCACTTGCTCATGACCAAACAATTGCAGACAAACAAATAATCTAATCACCAATTAGCCACTGCCTACCTCAATACTCGGTCTAACTTATTTAATTGTGGCCATTTAACCTAACCTAGTCTCTAGCTAAGCTGACCACAATTAATCTACCAAAACACCTAATTAAACTAATTATCTAATTTTTGAACGCAACTAACGTCTTAATCAAGAGTTAGGGGCTAACTCACGACGACATAGGTGATGACGAACTTCAATAAGCAGCGACAGGGCTCTAGTGAGCAACGATAGCCAGCGGTGGGCAGCGACGGGCTCCGGCGAGGAGCGACAACGACACGATGACACTCAGACAGCTAGATGGAGCATGACAAGGCCAAATGGGGGCTGAATAGAGGCGATTCAAGGGTATTTGGGGCCTCTCTGGTGGCTAGTCATGGTAGGCTCGGCTAAGGACAATGACGGAGCTTTGGCGGGTTGGTCGCAGGTCCTTGATGATGCAACAAGGACAAGCTCGGTGGGAATAAAATCATAGGTGGTAAGGTTGGGCTGCAATGGTAATGCGACGAGCTTCACGACAACGCTAAATTGGAGAGAGGTAAGGTGGCAGCTCGGCTGGGCTACTACTTAGCGAAGGAGGAGCGGTAGTGGTGGCGAGGGCAAACTGAGATGGGGGGTTTCAAGGGGAGGTGGAGGTTGTTAGGGGAGCTCATCGGCGAAGGGACGGCAAGGTAGCTGGGCTAACGAGGTGAAGTGACTAGTAAAGCTCGCAGCGGGGCCACTAGACGCATGACAAGGCTTCACTCGACAAGAAGAAGGACGAGCAGTAGTCCTGCAGCAGCAAAGGGGCGACGAGAGGGGAGTAGAGGTATAATGGAATGTTAGTGTGAGGCTTGACGACGATGATTAGCTACCGGACGAGGAGTGGTGGTTGGGCGACTGCTGCTCGACACCTTTAGCTGACCAAAAATGAAGAAGAAGAAGAAGAAGAAGTACCGAGAGAGAGAGAGAGAGAGAGAGAGAGAGAGAGGGGATATCTAATGTGATGGGGCAGGGGTAATTGGGGGAAATAGTACACGGCTGATTGGACTAGGGGAAAAGTCAAATCAGACTTTTGAATTTTCTTGTCATATATGTATAAATTCGAGGGCAAAAGAGTAATTAGTTAATTTAGGACAGGGTGAATATTTGCTACAACAAATGAGGGCAATTTTAGAAATCTCGTGATGAGGATTCGGTCAAGCCTAGGTTTGGCATGAACGGAAAAATCCTACGACGCGATCAAATGGAATAAGACTTCTAACTGGTGCTTCAAACTAATTAAATTGTCCCTTTATCCACAAAATTCAATTTTATTTATTTTGCATAGCTTAGAATTTCAGGACGTCACATTGACTAAGGTGTAAAAAGTGGTAGAAATGAGTTAATTTGCTGTTTTTGGCAAACTAGGGATCTAAACGCAAAAATATATTTTTAAAAAAAAGTACATTCCTGATTGAATTTTTGAATTTTAAAGTATCCAAAATGTAATTAGAAATAAAACACTACCAATGACTTTTTTTTTTTTTACAATCACGAATGCTATTTTTTTCTATTTGGGAGGTATTTTCTAATTGAAAATAATATCAAAAATACAGAAAAATAAAAAAAAATATTTTTTATTTAAAATGGCTCCTTAGGCTTGGATAAGGCTTTCAAATTTGATTTTTCAATTTTATAAATTTTTATGATATTTTTAATTAATTTTCTAAAAATAAAAGGATTCAAAATAGGTGTCAACCACGGTACTTTCCGTACAATGCATAAAATCTAACATCTCCCACTCACCCATCAATGGCTATCCATAACTCTCTCTTCTTTGCAAGGTTCATATCAACAAATAATCCATGCAACTAGCATAATACACGAGTTCGTTGTCATACATCCATTGGGAGTATATAGCAACTCAAATTAGGCACATTAATCCAAAGTGGATCCAGTATACAGTTCCGTAAATCAATTGGTCACATTTACATCATATCTCTCTTGATCTCTTTAAGTATTTTGTATGCATTATATTCACAATCATGATTAAACTCAAATAATCATAATTGGTCGACCTGTGCATACAAAAATAGAATGTGACATCATAACAAATTGATCTTCCTCTTTCCTTAAACCTCTCAATCTTAGTCCAGCTCGCTCTCCAAAAATGTCCCATTAGATCAAATCAATTTCATGATCATTAACAACACTCTAAAATAGTAAACACTAAATAGAAATCTTCAGAATAAATAAGACTCATGAAAGGACTTAATTGAGGAACTTTTATCCGCAAGAATCTCACATGGCTTTAAAGTTGAGATCAAAACTTTTGTCAACTCTTATTGGTCGTCTCATGCATACATGAAATACGTATTATGGGATACAAATAGCATGTACATTAAACTTTCTACATGCTATCAACAAAACATGCTCTACACAATCGTCATGCGGTTATATACATGCGAGCCATCCTTTGTATTTTTTAAAACAAAATATTGAAAAAAATACTCAAAAAAATGCCCAAATACGTATATAATGAACTTCATACTTATTTTCATAACTTCAAATACATATAAAAAACCATGTACAATACCTATACCAAATTGAAGATAATTCTAAGACGAACACAACGGTACCAGCACGCCCCAATTAGAGCTCTCACATACCCACACGTATCAGTCAAAGCTTTGGCACGCATGGTCAACAATCAACATTGACTAGGTCAACAGGTCAGGTCTATGGGTGAGGTTGAGTCTCGTCCTAGGTCGGGTCGAATTCTCGAATCGTAGATCAGGTCGGAATCGACCTGTTGATATCATCATGAGATCTCTCTCCACGTCACCCATCCATGTCAACTACCATGCCACATGCCATGTCAACCG
Organism: Psidium friedrichsthalianum; assembly: GCA_019149425.1. Lineage (NCBI taxonomy): Eukaryota > Viridiplantae > Streptophyta > Magnoliopsida > Myrtales > Myrtaceae > Psidium > Psidium friedrichsthalianum. Next base: position 15,449 of record JAGVVM010000265.1, read on the forward strand.
CCACATTAGCAAATGGTTACATGTAGCAATGCACATGCGGCACACATGAGCGCATGCATGCCTCACCGGTGCATGTCGGTGCATATCGGTGCATGTGGCTTTGTCCGACGTCAGTTAGCGACAATCGACGCCTGAAATTGTTCATATGGTTGTGATTGTCCCGATGGTATACCATTTTTGTTGAACGAAATTTCATGAAAAGGTGACATTTCGTCGCGGCCTCAGGAGACCCAGTCCCATCTCGGCATGTAGGACACGTGCAGCCTCTATCGGTGTCACCTTACAATGAGAGACCAGTCAAAATCTTCGTCTCACTAAGCCCGTTCCAAATATGTGTTCGACAATCACTTTTGCAGAACAAAAAGTCAGGCAGTAAACGTGAACAATAGGTTCAAAAAATGTGTTTTCACACTAATTCCAGAATAAAACTTCACAATCAATCAAGAGACAATAACATAGGTTCTGATACCATTGAAGGGAACCAATCCCATTACATACACAGCAGATTACATGAAATTAACAAGCCCAAAACTATACTTAAATCACTAATCGGAGAAGTGTATTACAAAACGGACATACCTAATTTTCACAGATTAAATGTACCTAATGCAGCGAGAGATCATTCATCCGATATCACATTCGAGAGAGGAGAAGGGAGAATCATCGCCGTGTTCATCACTATGCTTTCTCTCTCTTTTTCTCTATTTTTGGTGAATGTAAGACGTGACAGATGAACTATGTATATAAGACATGATCCCTTTATCACATTTGAAAAAACAATAACTGCCTTTTAGCAATTATGCAATGTGGTCAAAGGGTGTGGTACCCTGCATGAGCAGACCATGGTACTTCCCGTATACCCTATAAAATGTAACATTGATGATATACAATTTAAGTGCATGTCTTTAGTTGATAAAGCCTTAGGTTACCATGGTTTAATTGTTTCTATGCATCAACTAAGACATATTAGGCTTTTGGACCTTCAGCCTTTAGGCACTAAGTCGAACCCCGATATTTCTGGCGAGAATTGCTGTGGTTGGTTCGATTTAGCACGTTATCAATGACGTGATAGTTCTAATCATAATGGGCATGTCATGCATCTTAATTGCATATCACCATCTCATGTACATTTAAATATTAGGGTACATCCATGATTCACATTTTTAAGGCTTACGTACTTGGAGCGTTGCAAGTTAATCCAAAATGCACATAGATTTAGAGTAATGCATAGATTTTATAATAAAAAATGAAATAACCATGTCATGAGGTTGCATATAAATTGTATGCAGACTTCGTATTAAGTCATCTCTTGTCACAGGATTCACGACACATAATGTCATTAGCTTTAGAAATTAATTCCACAGCATTGCATATAGTTACTTCATTATAGTATCGCATGTATGACATTTAACACTTTATGTTGAACTATAGTTATAGCACTCATTGAGTCATGCCTATATTGTAATTAAGGTATTCATTCAATAAACAAGAAAACCCAAAAAGAATTGATTGACATTGCATCTTGGTTATGGTACATAGCTTAGGTCATGCATTAGTCATGTTTATCAAAATTTCCATGAATAAAGTGCATTCGTCATTACATATTTGTCGCCTAAGTTTAAGCTTGCAGAACCGTTCTCTTTGAGGGACGAGTAGGAATCCACCAGATTATTTAATCTTTTCGGTAATTTATTATTATTTTGATAATTTGATTGCACATCTGCATGACCATCATTCGTATGTTAGTGGCATAGGATAAAAATTGACCAAAATTGCTTGCAAAAAGATTTTCAAAATAAAGAGATGGGCTTTAGATTAATTTAGTGTAACCAAGTTCCCAAATCCATTTGAATCTCTAGTTCATAGAGGTAAAATATACTCCTACATTTTATTCAAGTGTCTAATCAACCATAAACTGATTAGTATTGACTCCAAAAGGTAAATTTAAATGCATGCTAACTTGAGTACCAAGCTGCGATTTGTAGGGCTAGGGAGAGCCCACACTAAATGAGAGCAATTGCCTTGCGAGTGGAGCCTTCTTTCCTATCTAGTAATCCATTAGCTTTCCCATGGTGGTTCACCTCTGGGAAGCTTGTGACATTGGTTTTGAAAATGAAAGCAATCTTTGAAAGAATTTCCAAGTGCAAAAGAAAGATTGAGGCATAGGCCTTCAAAATTTGCTTACAAAAATCATTTTAGAAAACAATTTGTATAACATGTTGGCCAAGACTCCTTCAAGTGTTCAAACTGTGGAGACCCAAATCATTTTGAAAATGATTGTCCAAAAGTTTGGAGTCCAAAAAAGAGGATTATTTTTAGAATTGAAGAACTTTCTAAACCAAACGGACCCAAGCAAAAGTATGGAAGTGCTCACTTATTGTAGGGACCAAAGAAAAAGAAGTACAAGTGGTACTTGGGTAGTAGATGTTCAAGGCATATGACTGGAGATCTTAATAAATTTGTTCTACTTGCCAAGCAAAATGGTAGAAGTGTCCTTGGAGGCAACAACAAAGGAAAAGTTATTGGCCAAGGAATTGTCAAAGTTGGATGCCTTACCATAAATGATGTCTCCTTGGTCAAAGGTCTAAACTATCATCTAATTACCATAAGCCAATTATATGATATCTGATTCAAGATAAGCTTCAAGCGTTCTGGTATAAGCTGGGACGCTTCATAATTCTTTACTATACGAAGACACGATACTATCTCTTGGATATAGAATCTCATGATATCAAGTGTCTCGTTTCTATCAAAGATAAGTCAGATCTTTGGCATAGAAAAAGGGGACACATGCGTGTCAAACAGATCTCAAAACTTTCATCAAAGAAGCTTGTGTGTGGATCACGAAAAATTAAGTTTGAGAAGTCTGAGTTATGCACTGCTTGCCACTAGGAAAATAGGTAATAAATCCATTCAAATCTTTGAATCATGTTTCTACTAACCGTGTCTCACAACTTTTACATATGGATATATTCAGACCAGTACGAAGCCAAAGCTTTGGTGGTAAGAAGTATTGTTTGGTTATAGTGGAAGACTATACCGGATTTACTTGTGTGTTCTTTTTTTTTTTTTTTGAGAAGGTAAGATATGTATTAGCTTTTCAAAAATGCGCGATTACAAGGAAAGCCGAGACACAAAAACCTCGTACCAAGCATGACAACACAAGGTGTCACAAATGGTGCAAAGGTGTAACAGCAAAAGAAAAGCACCAAGGCGCAGGAAACGGCAATAGCCGAACAAATCCAAGAGCGGGCAGCAAAACAACCGGAAGAAAACTAAGTAAAAATGGTAGGAGAGATGCCCCACTTCACTTGGATCCTCTTGTTGGCCGGAGAGTCCTCAACCGGTTTGAGGGACAACCCTCTATCTCTAACTAGCTTTGATAGGTGGAAGCGCATGGACGGCATGAAGCAAGGGCGATCACGAAAAATGGCATTGTTCCGCTCGGTCCAGATGACATAGCAACGCATAGCAAAGGAGAAGCGGGCAATACGATCACAAAAGGAGGACCGCTTGAAGGACCGACCAATCCAAATTAGGGCATCCCGCCAAGATCTGTTCCTCCAGGTAAGGTTGCAATTGGTGGCCCAAAAGCGAGCAAGAGAGCTACCAAAAGCGGGCAAGAGAGCTAGTGAACGAGCACCCGAAGAAGAGATGGTCAATGGAATCAGGTCTACAACGGCAAAAGGCACATACTTATGTGTTCTTTCTTACTCATAAAAATAAAGCATTCTCTTGTTTTTCAGAATTCATCAAGTTAGTTCAAAACTAAAAAGGTCACATCATTTCTTGCATTAAAATTGATCATGGGGAAGAGTTTCAAAATCAATTTTTTTGAATTTTGTGATAAAAATGGTTTTCAACATAAATTTTTTTCTCCTTATTATGCTCCTTCACAAAATGGAGTGGCGGAAAGGAAAAATCGTTATCTACAAAAAAAAATGGCAAGAAATTTTTTAATTTAAAGCAAAGTTCCTTCATACTTGTTGTGACCTAAAAACTCAAAAGACTAACGAATTATTAGGTTAATTGACTAATCTAATTTGGACCCTCCTAAGTACTACCGAATCGCAACTTAGGTTCTTTTCATTCGAAACTTATTTAATTCGAAGCTGCCACTAATCATTTTATGGTAAGTTGATGAGAAACCTAAATAAATTGATGGGAGAATTAATTTATTTCCACGAACTAGAGAAAGTGAATCCGGAGACTCAATTACATTAATTTGGAAAAATTAATGCCCTTTCGGTATAAATTTCATGAAAAATCCCTTTTGATTGATGATGTGAATGAAGTGATTGTCTTTCTTTTTTTTATATGAATGACAATATGATATGCAAAAGACAATTTTTTTTTTGTGTTTTTGGGATTAAATGATGACCATTAGGAAAGCATGCCTTAAAATGAGTTATCATCCAATTCAAATTAAGAAAATGATTTCTCAAAGTCCTAACTTATATTAGAAGATATTTATGACATAAAAACAAACTTTTGACATGATTGACTATAGAAAAATTGAGAGTTATTTTTTGGGATTTTTCATTTAATGAAACAAAATAATAAATGCAAAGATTTGAACAAAAATAAATAAAAATGCCCATAATATACTTTTTAATTCCAATTTTTTTCGATAAATTCACTCATTTCCAAAGATCTGAGCTAGAGCAGAATTTTATCCACTACGTCCTTGAAGATTCGACCCAACATGTGGATAAGTGTATAGAATAACCTTGTTACCAAAAGGCGGAACACAAAATTCTATACAATTTGATGTCCCATTCCACAAGATCGTGGCTAAGGCGTGCAATTTATTTTACCGAAGGGATAAGGCACAATGGAACATAAATTATGGACATGTTTGTTTATAAATGTGCAAACTATATAATAAAATAAAGATAAACAAACAAGGCCAAAGATGAAAATCAATCAGATAAGAAGCAAAGCCAACCGGACTTAATCTTGAATTTTTTTAAAAATGAGGGATAGCTGTGTGGGGCCACTTTCACTATCCAGAATTCAATCTTAATTTTTGAGAAATTATCTCTGAGAATTTTTCAAAATATTTTCAGATAATTCTCGAGATTATGAAAGATATTATTCAATTCAATTACAAACTTATTCCATATCAAGATAACATTCGATATCCGCAAGACAAGGCCATCCAATGAATTCGATAATCATGAGATAATTATCCATAGCAAAATTATCCACAAGATATGGGGATATGCAACAATTCAAATCAAATATGAAATCGAGCAAATTAGGTGACAAGATAATTCCAATTGATCAAAGTCCAGAAATTTTACCTCTTTCCTAATTTGAATTTAACCAAACTTGATCCAAGCTCGAGATTAGGACCGGTTGGGCAAGAGGTCACGCGAGCCACGCCAGATCAACAAGAAGTGTTGGGGAGGATTCGGGTCAAAGGGGACGAAATCCAGAGGGGGAGTCTTCTCGTGCGTCTTGTACTGACCTGCAGGGAGAAAAATAAACAGGCAAAAATTACTCTTTTATTGCTGGTCTCCCTTGCTCGTGAGTCTTCGTACGAAAAAAGGATGGCCCAACATAAATCCTCTGATGCATGTTGATATATCTTTTCCTGCAAAGTGCACGCCTTGCTACTCTGACCTCAAGATGTCGTTTGAGACTTGGTAAATGGACTCCAAAATATCTGCAAGGAAAGACTAATAATGGCAAAGACCAACTGACATCAACGTGGCAATAATATTCCCGAATCATGAAAAAGTGATTGAAGTTTATGACTAAACAACGAGGACACTAATTGTGATTGGATTCTCGGTGGGGATTGGCTAGATTTGGCTGAGCACTGCTTCAAACTCGTTGATCTGCGGTAGACAACTACTATGGCGTCACTTGGAGGTCTTGCGGGTGCAAGGACGGTGACGAGCGACAGTAACCCCCCCTTCAAGTGATGGGTTCTCACTCCGCCTATGCTTCAAGGCGCCTTGTCGGACTGAGCTACTGGATCTGAATTCCGCCGCAGCGAAGAATTCCCGTCCACCATCCTTTTTTATCTTCTCTAAAGTCACCGAATGCCCAGATCAATGTGACTCTGGCAAGGAAGTTTTCTCTTCCAGGTGGTGGTCAGCCTCTTCTTCATGGACGTTGCAAAGAGGGGGAAAAAAAAGACCCTCTCATCAGAGTTGCAGAACAAATAACCAAAAGAATAAAAACCAAAATAAAAACTTCTTTCCTGTCCTTTTCTTCTACTCGGCCCACAACTCTTTTGCCCTTCTTTTCTTTCTCAGCTTTTTCCTGTTTTGGCATTGTTCTCCAGAAACTTTGACCGAGAGATCAACAAAAGGCATTCCTTCTGTTCACTTCCTAGCCGCCGGTGGGCGGTGCTCCCCATAGACCGTCTCCTCTCTTTTCGCCCTGTATTTTTCCACAAAGGAAGCTCTCCTTTCTCCACTTTCAATCTCATGTATGCTCCGAGTTTAATGGCAGTGTATCCAATTGTTTGGCCCCCTCCAATTATGAGACATAAGTATGTTTATATAGGGTTTAACCTAGGTTTAGCTTTTGGGCTTAAGTCTCAATATGACCGTAATTCTCTAGGCTTAATTCTTGAGCTAAACTTGAGCGTGAAGGCTCATCTATAGCGCAGCTGAATTTTCCCTTCTCCGGGCTCATTCGTGCATTTTCGAGCTCAAATTGGGCTTTAATTAATTAAAAGCCTTTAACATTTAATGGAGCTAAAGATGGGCTGAATGAAAACCAAAAATAGGTCCAAACTCTTTAGAAATTCGGCACACCTCCTCTGACATTGCCAAAAATTCATGATGGGCTATGATCCAAATTGCTCACCAAATTAAGCTCAATCTCGTACTGCCAATCCGAACCAATATTGATGCATTGTTTAAATTCACGAAAACAAAAATGCTATGCATGAAAACATAATTATTTTTTTGGTGAGAATCAAAGTTAATTCTCATTTTTATGAATGATAAATTATTTAAGGAAAATCAAAATTTAAGTGTCAACAATACTTTTAAGTTGAAGCAATTTCAACTACTTGTTATGTCATCAATCGTGTTGTTCTTAGACCATTACTTGAGAATGCCCCATATGAGCTTTATAAAGGCAGAAAATCAAACATCTCATACTTTCATTTATATGACTGTAAATGCTTTGTGCTTAAAAATGCTAATGATCGTCTTGGCGTGTTTGGTGAGATTTTAGATGAATGAATCTTTCTTGGCTATTCCACAATGAATAAAAGCTTATAGAGTTTATAACAAAAACACTCATGAACTTGAAGTTCGAAGAAAGTTACATTCCAGTGGATATAAGCGATGAACTTGAATAGAAGCAGGCAGCTAATGATTCTCAGAAACATGAAGATACTTAATAAGCTGCATACTCAAGAAGTCTTAGGGAACCACAAAGTTATCCTGAATCTTCAAATGAAGATGAAATCTACACAAATAATAGAGGATTTGAAAATGATTGGAAGTAGAAAGATGAATCGCCCAAAAGGAGCAAGTTCTTGAAATAGTAAGAGAATGTGTTAAAACCAGACTTCTCTCAAGGAAATTATGAACGTTATGGCACTCTTTTTAAAGATTGAACCAATAGAGGTTGATAAAGCACTCTTAGATGAAAACTAGATAGAAGCGACACAAGAACAACTATATCAATTCAAAGTTAATGAAGTATGGGAACTTTTACCTAGACCTAAAAACCATCCAGTAATTGGAACCAAATGGGTCGAAACAAAGTGGATGATTGGTGGTCAAAGGTTGCTCACAAGACGAATAAATTGATTATGGTGAAACCTATGTAGCTACGGCCGGGTTAGAAGCCATAAGGCTCTTTCTTGCTTTTGCTTTTTACTTTGAATTTTAATTTTCTAGATGGACAAGGAGAGTGCATCCCTCAATGGCTATACTAAAGAAGTATATATGGAACAACCTCCTAAATTTGAAGATTCAAGAAAGGATGATAACGTTTAAAAATTAAAGAAAGCCTTGTATGGTCTTAAACAAGCACCTGGTGTTTGGTATGAAAGGCTCAGGAATTTCCTAATTAAGAAAGGATTTCAAAAATGTCATTGTCACCACTCTCTTCATAATGAATGAAGATAAAGGCATTCTTCTAACTCAAATATGGGCTGATGACATTATGTATCATTCATCTAATGAATGTTTGCGCAAGGAATTTTTTAAGACTATGCAGAATAAGTTTGAGACGAGCATGTTGAGGGAATTGAATTTCATCCTTGGACTTCAAGTGAAGCAAACTAGAAATGCTACATTTATTTGTGAAGGAAAATTTGCAAAAGAGCTTGTCAAGAAATTTGGAGTGGAGAATTGCAAGAAAACATCTTCTTCCAAAGTTGATAAAGATGAGAAGGGATTAAAAGGCTTTATAGAAGCATAATAGGATATTTCTTATGTTGGTATCTGTGAAACATGCATATGTAAAATAAATATAAATCACTGCAAAAGCAAAAACCCAAACATGTATCTCCAAAGCATTATTTGTGCATTTTAGTTAAAAGTCCATAGAAATGAAAGAGTAGATAGAAAATAAAAGGTGGAAATCAAATTACCCTTGTAGCATGCCCAAAACTAGGGGTGAGCAAAGAAACCACGGTCCAACAAAACCGGACTAGACCATACCCAACAGGCTGATTTTGGATCGTAACCGGCAGGTACGATTCGATTTTCAGTTTCAATTTTCTAGAATCGACAGGTATCGGTTCGGTTCCCGATTTTGAATGGAAACCATCGAACCAGTCCAACCAGTCAAATTTTTATATAATATAAGTGGGCAATTTTTTAAAATGAAATCATCTCTCAAAGGCCCAATCCATCCTTCCAAAAAAAAAAAATCAAACTTGCAAAATGAAAAAAAGACTCTACCCTAACATGATAATATCTGCTCTCTTCACTCAACTTGTGAAAAAAAGCTCTGATTGTACGTTTTGCTTTTTGTCTATTTCTCAGGTAAGGTGAATTGGGAAGAATGCATAACATGTCGATACTTGCACAAGTTTCTTCATGCACTAGTTTCTTCTGTAGTCTTTCATTTGTCATACAAACTTAAGAAGTTTTTTTAGTTTTTAGTGTTAGATCAGCTTTATATAAATTAGTCGAATGTATAGCTTTTATTGAGTCATATTTGTGAGATTAGTATTCAACTTCATTTTTTAATAAATGAGCAGGTGATATTAAACCGTAATCGAGATCCAATCGGGAACCGGACCGAATTGGTGATTCGGTTCTCGGGTGAATCAACAGAACGAACGGGTGGTGCACGGTTCGCATTTTACGAAACCGGTCACCAGCAGGTGGTTCTCAGTTCTAGGGTGAAACCATCCATCCTGTAAACTGATCACCCCTACCCAAAACAACTTGAACCAAGTGCTCTGCAGTTCCAACCCTATAAAAGTTAGACCTCTTGTTTAGGCACACCACCAATCACACATCGAATGGTAGAGAGAACTCATGAGTGATCATTACTTCAATTGTGCTAGCAATTATTTTGTGAAAAAGTTATGTTTATTTTTTGTTAGTCACAAGTTTTTTAGTCTTGGTCCCAACTTATTTAACGCATTAATACGGTCATTAACTTTAAAACCATTTTAAAGCATTAATCTAGCGATTAATTCTAAAATCATTTTAAGAGGTCTCACAAAGGATTGGGACAACATTAAAATGTCCATCCAAGAGACTTAGAGGATCATGCCATTGACCATTTAGAGGATCATGCCATTGACCATGGATGAACTCATTAGAACACTCTAATCCTATAAGGATGAGAGAATCAACGTAGAAGCTCATGCCAAATGTAAAAAAAAAGAAAAAAATCTATTGCTCTAAAATCTAGTGCTGATTCTAATGTTTCAAATTTTGAAGATGAAGATGACAAGGAACTAGCAGTCATGATCAAAAGATTTAGAAGAATGGCTAAAAGGGCAAAAACTTCAACGGAAAAAGGGATCTCGGACGATATGATGAGAGATTATATGAGACCAAAGAAGACAACAGAGACATAATTTATTTCGAGTACAAAAAAAAGGCACATCAAGCCCAACTGCCCTCTCTTAAAGAAGAAAGGAAGGGATGAAAATCAAGAAAGCTCTGAAGACTGAAACCTAGAGCGATACATAATGTAAAAGTGGTGAGGAATATGCTAACATATGTTTGATGGCTAACTCAAACTCTGAGAATGAATCTGAGATAAATCATTTTGAAAATCCTTATGAGGTGTTTGAATATATTGAGGAATTGTGTTCAGATTATAAGACTGCTCTTAAAAGGATTTTCAAATTAAAAAAGGAAATCTCTTGTTTAAAAAAATGATGCTTTTCAAAAGGATAAAATAAATTTTCTTCAAAATAAGTTTTCACAAATCAAGGAAAACATTTCTTAAAAAATAAAATAAAATGTTTCTTTGAAAAATAAAATTTCAGATTTCAATAAGAAATTTTCCTCGAGCTCAAAAGCTTTAGAGCATATTCTTTCTATAAAAGTTCCATACTATAATAAGTATGGGCTTGGTTTTCAAAAGAAAGTGATTTGAAAAATGATTCTCCTAAGGTGAAAGAAAGACTCAAGAGAAGACCTTCAAAAAGTGCTCATAAATCTCATTTTCAAAAATAGTTTATAAGATCTTAGGGACATAATCTTTGTAAATACTCGAATTGTGGTAATCCTAATCACTCTATCAATTATTGTCCTAATATCTAGAGGAACACAAGAGATATTTTGAGATATAAAAAATCCCCTAACCCAAAAGGATCTAAACATACTTGGGTTCCAAAGAAAGCTTGAATGCTTTTAACGTTTCCAGGTACCAACTTGAAGAAAAAATAAATAGTAGCTTGATAGTGATTGTTCGAGACATATGACTGAGAATTCAAAAGTATTCATAAACCTTTAAAATTTTGATGGATGATGTGTTTCCTTTCGTGGCAACAATAAAGGAAAGATTGTAGGCAAAGGAACTATGAAAATTGGCAACCTCTTGATCAACATCGTGTCTCTAGTTAAGAGTTTGAATTTCAATCTCATAAATGTTAGTCAATCATGTGATATTGGATACAAAATCTCTTTTGTGGAAAATAAGAGGCCTGCATGGTAACCATTCTATTCCCGAAAAACTGATTTTGATTAAAATGACTTTTTCTGATTCTGTTCTGAATGAGTTTTAAGGAACCAGAAACGCGTTTGATAACTGCACAAAATTTCTGTTTTTGAAAAAACTGTTGCTCTTCTTTAATTTTTTTTCATTTAAGTCAAATAATTATGTAATTACTTTGTAAAATTTTATTCTAAATTGAAGACTAATTTCTACTGCACACTAAAAAAATTTAAAATACATTTATTTTTTTTAGCGTGTCATAATAAATGAAACACAAATTTTATACATGACATTTGAAGTTCGATTAAAGCATGGGACATGTTTCCATATTAAGGACTCTTTTTTTCTTTAATGTTGCATTGTCCCAATACATACAAACATAGCAGTTGAACAAAAATTATCATTGAAAAAAAAAACAAATTATCTTCCTTGATACGAAATACAAGTCCTTTACTATCATTTTAGCAACTTCTATCCTAAATCCAAGTGGGTGTTTGGCTCCAGCTCCACGTGCAAATGGTCATATTTTGTGACGCACGACTACGAGTATATATGTTACCATCCACACATTGGATGCCTTCATCTTCTACAATATTTTTTGTAGAAGAGTGAATCTATGAAATCTAGAAAATTTAGGTCCAAAATTATGAAAATGAGGTCAAACTATCTCATCTAAGCTTCTTCTATTTTTAGGAATTTCCTAAATTTTTGTGATTTTTTTAAAAAATTTCATTTT
>JAGVVM010000266.1:0-17640 GCA_019149425.1 Psidium friedrichsthalianum
TTTAGGTATGAATTATATCATATTATTTTTCTTAATTTCCCCACAGGGATTACGAAAAAGGAATATAATATGATAGTTTTATCATACAGTTTTTATGAATCTATTATAAATTAGAAACTTAGCCCACATGCAGTTTTTGATGTTATTTGATTCATATTATATGACATGTTTTGCATGGGTAAAACTTGTATCACGTGAATTTGCCTCAAATATTGTGACGTAAGCATGTTTATTTGTTTATTATGCAGTTTTACTACCTGTGAATATCTCTGATATTATTGTTCCGAGCTGAACGGTGACAATTATAAGGCTTGGAAGGAGTTAATTCTCCTTCAATTGAGGTGTATGGACATTGATTATACTATTCGAAAGATAAACCACTTGCCGTTATAGAAACTAGCACTCCAGCTGAAGTTTCTCTTAATGAACAATGAGAGCGGTCTAACCGCCTTAGTGTAATGTTCATAAGGAGCAAACTTTCTGCTAGTATTCGTGGTTCAGTCGCTCAAACATAATGTCAAGGCTTTGCTGGCGGCTATTGATGTGCAATTTGCATCTTGAAAAAGGCCCATGCCATGACCCCAATCATGAAGTTTTCATCATTGAGACTACCAGTGTTAGAGGTGGTGTGCGTGAGCACATTATGAAAATGAGGGATATTGTGGCTCAGCTCAAGAACCTTGAGGTTGAGATACCTGAGTCCTTCTTGTATACTACATTCTGAACTCTCTTCCTCAGCAGTATACACCTTTTAAGATCTCTTATAACACACATAAGGAGAAATGGTAATTAATGAACTCATGACCATGTGTGTTCAAGAGGAAGAAAGACTGCTTATGGAAGTAGGAGAGAGTGCTCATTTGGCAACACAAAGAAGGTATAAGGGCAAGGCAAGCGTAAGGGAAAGGTAAAATACCTCCTCAAGCTGACATTAAGAAGGAATCCAAATGCTTCTTCTGTAGAAAGAAGGGGCATATAAGAAGGATTGCGTCAGATATAAAGCCTGGCTCGAGAAGAAAGTAATCCAATTTCTGTGTTTGTTATGAATCTAATATGACTATGTGAGTCACAACACTTGGTGGATTGATTCTGATCTACAATCCACATTTCGAATTCCTTGCAGGGCTTTCAAAGCCGGTGGGAAGTGAACAGTGCATCTATTCAGGAAACAAGATGCGTTCGCATGTAGAAGCTATTGGGACATGCAGTTTAGTCCTATATAGTGGGTTGTTTAAATTGGAAAGGACTTTTATGTACCTAGTTTCTCTAGAAACTTGATTTCAGTTTCAAGATTTGTACCGTTTGGTTATTCCTTTCACTTTTCAGATTCGATCTTCAGTTTGTTGTATAAATCTAAAATTATTGGGAATGGTATTGTCTGACGGTCTTTTTGAATTAATTTGCAATATAATGCGATGCATGTTCATGATAACGCTGGTATAAAACGATGTGTTGTGAATGAATATTCCTCTACTTTGTGGCATTAGAGATTGGGACATATCTCCATAGATAGAATTAAAGCAATTGGTAAATGATGGAGTACTCAGTACTTTAGATTTTACTGATTATGATACTTGCATGGACTGTATAAAGGGAAAGCAGACCAACAAGTCAAAGAAAGATGCCAAGAGGAGTACAGAAATATTAAAAATCATACATACAGATATTTGTTGTCCAATATGGACTTATATGGTCAGAAATATTTCATCACCTTCATAGATGATTACTCACATTTCATGTATCTCTACTTGCTTCATAATAAGCACGAAGCATTGGATGTGTTTAAGGTGTTAAGGCCGAAGTAGAGAAACAATGCGGTAAGCAAATTAATATTGTGAGATCAGATAGAGGTGAGAAATACTATGGTAGATACACTGAAGATGGACAAGCACCTGGTCCGTTTGTGAAATTTCTTCAAGAGCATGGGACAGTTGCCCAATAGACTATGCCTGATTCTCCAGACAAAATGGTTATGGCAGAAAGAAGAAACCGTACCTTATTAGACATGGTGCGTAGTATGCTTAGCAACTCAAAACTTCATAAGTCCTTGTGGACAGAAACTCTTAAAACGGCAATGTACATATTGAACCGAGTTCTGACTAAGGCTATCCCAAAGACGCCTTTTGAGTTGTTCAAGGGTGGAAATCAAGTTTGCGACATGTACGCGTTGGGGATGCCCATCTGAAGTGCGAATCTATAATCCACAGGAAAAGAAGTTAGACCCAAGGACTATAAGTGGGTACTTCGTTGGATATGCCGAAAAATCTAAGGGATATAGATTTTATTGTCCATCTCATACCACTAGGCTTGTGAAATCGAGAAATGCAAATTTTCTTGAAAATGACTTGATTAGTGGAAGCGATCGATTTCGAGACTCTGTCTTGAGAAAGATCATTAGATGCTCAACCTTCCACTTCAAGTACCAGATTGATTGTTATTCATAATGCCCCTCCAGTTCAAATGGCTATTGAACAATCAATCATTGAAGCTTCACAACCTGCTGATATTGATCTAGTAGATCCAACTGTTCACCACTTACCAGAAACTGTTGAACAACTAGTTGAACAACACGCTCCTCAAGAGAACGTTGATACAACATTAAGGAGATCTACTAGAATGAAGAAGTCAGCAATTCCTAGTGACTACATTGTGTACCTGCAAGAATCTGACTATAATATTGGAGCTGAGAATGATCCTGAAACATTTTTGCAAGCAATGAATTGCGACAATTCCAATTTATGGTTCAATGCCATGAAGGAAGAGATGAGTTCTATGGCATCTAACGCAGTCTGGTATTTGTTGAGTTGCCCGATGATAAGAAGGCAATTGGTTAAAAGTGGGTCTTTAAAACTAAGAAAGACTCATTGGGCAACATAGAGAGATATAAGGCCAGACTCGTCGCCAAAGGATTTACTCAAAAGGAAGAAATTGATTACACGGAGACTTTTTCTCCTATATCTAAGAAAGATTCTCTTCGTATCATTTTTGCATTGGTTGCCCATTTTGACATGGAATTGCATCAAATAGATGTAAAAACGGCATTCCTCAATGGAGAACTAGAAGAGAAGCTTTATATGAAACAACCAGAAGGATCCCTCGCTAGTAATGGTGAGCATTTGGTGTACAAGCTTAAGAAATCAATATATGGCTTGAAACAAGCATCCCGCCAATGGTACTTAAGATTTCATGAAGTTATCTCTTCATTTGGTTTTGTAGAGAATGTCATGGATCAATGTATATACCAAAAGGTCAGTGGGAGCAAAATTTGTTTTCTTGTCCTATATGTGGATGACATTTTACTTGCAACCAATGATAATGGATTGTTATATGAGGTGAAACAATTTCTCTCTAAAAGTTTTGACATGAAAGATACGGATGAGACATCTTATGTCATTGGCATTAAGATCCATAGAGATAGAGATCGAGGCATTTTGGGACTATCTCAAGAAACCTATATTAATAAAGTCTTAGAGAGATTTCGAATGAAAGATTGTTCACCGAGTATAGCATCTATCGTGAAGGGTGACAGGTTCAATTTAAACCAGTGCCCGAAAATGATTTAGAAAGGCAACAAATGAAAAACATTCCATATGCGTCTGCTGTCGAAAGCTTAATGTATGCTTAGGTTTGTACTCGACTTGATATAGCTTTTGCTGTGAGAATGTTGGGAAGATATCAGAGTGATCCAGGTATGGACCACTGGAAAGTTGCAAAGAAGGTGATGAGATACCTAAAAGATACAAAGGATTACATGTTTATGTATAGGCGAACTGACAACTTGGAAGTAATTGGATATTCGGATTCGAATTTCACTGGTTGCGTTGATTCTCAAAAATCAACATCTGGATACATTTTTATGCTTGCTAGGGGAGCCGTGTCCTAGAGGAGTGCAAAGCAGACGTTGGCTGCTACTTTCACTATGGAGGCTGAGTTCGTTTCCTATTTTGAGGCCACATCGCATGGTGTGTGGTTGAAAAGTTTCATTTCAGGGCTTAGAATTATGGATTCTATTGCTAGGCCATTGAGGATGTTTGTAACAATTCAACTGCTGTTTTCATGGCTAAAAACCACAAAAGTGGTAGTCGAAGTAAGCACATCGACATTAAGTATTTAGCCATTAGGGAACGTGTTAAGGAAAAGAAAGTGGTCATGAACACGTTAACACTGGATTGATGTTAGCTGATCTTTTAACTAAAGGCATACCACCAAGGAGTTACAAGGATCATGTAGATTGAAAATTGATCACATTATGTAAATTTTCTTTGTATGGACAAAGTTGTGAAACTCTCATTCGGTTGTGATGTTTTTCTCAATTAAGGTGCACATTCAGTTATTATGAGAAAAACGGTCATTTTGACCTAGAATAAACTTAAGGGTTATTCATTAAGTTATGTTATCACATATGAACTGATTTTGATGAGAGAAGATGCATTGTGATACATGAAAGATAATACCCGTTTTAAGAGGACTTGTCGCCATGATTCATGTGGTTTGTCTTCAACATGACGTTAATGTGTATTTGGTTCATTATTTCGTTGATGAATGTTGGAAACAAGTGGGAGAATGTTATAAATAATTAATTATGATCCCACATTAATAAAATACCGATATTTAAATTACATCAACGTTATATAACGTACATTAATTTTACGTGATAACCGTTTCGCCTAACAACCGTCTTGATGGGAGACAGTTATCTATAAGAGGCAGACGTCAGTTTAAATGGGTTATCTAAGCCAAGCTCCCTACGTCAGTTTTTTAAAAAGGTGGTTACGACGTCAGTTTTATTTTTAAGTCGTCAGTTTCTCATCTAGAACGTACAAGAGGGTTACGTTCATGGAGAAAACCACAGAGCACACACCATCGCTTCGGATGGGGTAATTGGCTAGAAAGATCCCGCTTTCGTCAGACGTTTAACGCATCATCATCTTCAGCAATAGCGGAAGGTATGTTCGTTTACTATCACGTTTCTGCATTTTCGTTCCTGATATCACACAAATTTCATTTCGTGTTTAAGGTTTCGGGATCGTTAATTTCTTTGAATTTATAGTTCTTACACAGTCATCACACACACATATATATATATATATATATATTAGTTTCAATTGTCATTGAATTACAAAAACGAACGTCTCCTAAATGATTTAGTAATTAAGTTTCTACGCAAGCGATATTCATGTCAGTCACCCATCAATCAAAGTTATGGCTGGAGTTTATTTTGTCCAATCTCAAGAGTGAAGGAAAACACAATCGTAAGGAAAATAAAATTGAATGTTTTTCCACATGGGAGTCAAATAATTTTTTATTTGTCCGTTATGTCGAGAGTTTGTTAGTTGATTTGACGGATAATCTTCTATACAGCAGACTTTAATAGCGCAAGTGGATGAGTCCAGGAAATGGACTTTTAGTATGATAATCCGCGGTGTCATTATGTGGCACAAGTAATAATTTTTCTAATTATTGAAATATATGTTAAGTATACTAATATCAGTATGGAATAAATTGATGTAGTAAGTAAAGTGACGGAATTTAATGGATATTAAGTATGGTAAACTTGTTTCACAGTCTAATTAGTTGCAATCCGTCGTGTTATTTAGTGGTTATTTAGCAAGCATAACAATCTTTGGGTGACTGTGAAAATAATAATATATTGTGAGCCACAAATTTTTGAAAGAGTGGATTCACAATAATTTTTAATTAGTTATATTTTATTTTTTGTGGTCCAAAGTGATTGTTAGCATAACAGTCATCCAAAGACTACATAATCAATTCCCAAACTAATTATAATTGACCTAAAATTCAATTTTCTTTTTGTTTGAGGACGAGGGCGTTTATATTGCTCAATAACGTTTGCCATTGATTTCTATGTCCACAGCTTTGAAGAATAGCAGATGATTTCCCTCGCAATAAGATGATGTTAGAAGATTAAGAAGAAAAATTAGATAAATAAAGAATCCATAAAAATCAGTAAATTGAAAATAAAATAAAATATGCAACCACAAAAATAATTAAACGGCTCAATAAAGGTACAAAAGATTGAAATTTAAAACCTAAAATACAAGAGGACAAAAACATACCTTGCCAAAACTTTGCACGGAGAATAGCAAGATTAGGATGAGTCGTGAACCCCATTGATAGTATGTTCGTATGCATTTTGAAAATTCCAAATAAGGTCCGAAATGCGTTGATTTTCTCAAATAAGATTTTGACGTGAATCTTGTTTCAAATGAGAATATGAAAAGCTCCCACTTATTGAATAAGAGCCTTAAGCAGATCTTATTTCATGTAAGGTCCTAAAGTGATAATATAGTCTCAAAAAAGGGTTTGACTTCATTGACTAGTTAATGAAATTTTCATCTTTTACTTCTTCTTCTTTTTCTTTTTTCATGTTTTTATTTTCTTCTTCCCTTTTTTTGGCCACTGATGATGCTGACGAAAGCCATAGGCAAGGACCGACCTTCCAAGTAGCACCGATACTGATACACGATACGAAACGACACGACACGTCATTTCTCAAAAAATAAAGAATTTTCACATGTTAGGACACGATGTATAATTGTGATGGCCTAATTTTTAAGAGTGGATTAGTAAAGGTCGGACTTGAATTTTTAGGGATCTAATTTGTGGTGCGGTGGATTATTTGGGCGTGATATTGGAGTTTTGGGCGCGACATTATTAGATGGACCATTAATACTCAATCGTCGGATTTGTGTAAAGTTGGTCCCGACACGATTTTTGGTCGTGGTTTATGCATGAAGTAATTTGGGGTAGCCCACCATCGCTTCACCTTTTGGATTAAAGATGACGCACTCTCCTTTTTTCCCCCCATTTTCTCTCCTTCCCCATGCAAGACTCCCACCCATTCTCTCTCTCTCTCTTCACTCTCCTCCCCCGTTCACTCTGCCCACCTCCTTCTCTCTGTTTATCTTCTCTTCTTTCTTCCTTCCTCTTCTTATTTTCTTCGGTTGCAACTCCACCGAGCCATTCCTCTCTCACTCCACGCTCCATCTTCATCTTCTCTTCGTTTCGCTTTTGGTTGATTGCATCCTAAATATTTCATATTTTGTCAATTAAGTCTATCCGATCAATTTTTACCCGAAATGGCTGAGATGGATGCCAGTTGTCCTACCTGGCACCAGCGATGCTAACATGGATTAATTTTTATAAATTTTAATTGCTTTTCATTTTTTTATTTTCTTTTTCCCTCTGCTAGCCCCAATGATGGCTGGTGGAGGTCGTCGGCCTCAGGCGAGGGTCACCCTCGTGCTTCTCTACATTTCCTTTAAAAATGTTTATAAATTGGAAACTTTCATTGTAACTTGGAATTTTATAGAGCTCTATAATGATCAAATTTGTTCAAAGAATTTACTAGGACGCCAAAGGCTACAACTTAGTAAGGTCAAATCGGCATGCGCTTAAATTATAGATATGGGCGAGAATTTTTAGAAGTTGAGTGGAGTCAATTCCCCCGGCTGAACATAATGCCCCTCTGCTTCTCTCTCTCTCTGCATAAAATGCAAGTTTGCATACCGCGTAATTCGAAATTTTGGAAAAAATCGATTTGTCTTACGACAAATACATAATAGAGCTTTTTTTTTTCAGCATTAGAAATCAATTTAACTAAGTGTGACAATCTGTTTTAACCACATAAATTGAGTAATTCTAGAATACACGGGTTGATAATCTACTTAAGAGAAAATTTCAAATAGAAGCCTGAAAAGAGAGCATTTTCTCAATAGAGGACCCAAGGTGAATTCTATCTCTAAAAGAGGTCTAAAATAGCTAATTTAGTCTCTAATAAGGGCCAAGCGATGAGCACATGCATCTCACATGCCATTTTTCAGGCCATGCTTCAGGGGTTTTTAGTCCAAAGACATTTTTCTTCATTTTCTTTCTTATTATTATTATTTTTTAAAATATTTATCATCTGCTTCAATGATAATTTTTTACTGGCAGGATATTGACAAGAAAGAGTAGCATTGAACAAGACACATGCATCTCCCTTCGCACACTCGCCCCAACAATACATCGACCTTACAATTCACCGAGATTTTTTCGATGGCAGACACCGAAATCAACCCGACGACTGCAAGTTGCTCGAA
This sequence comes from Psidium friedrichsthalianum, assembly GCA_019149425.1. Taxonomy (NCBI): domain Eukaryota; kingdom Viridiplantae; phylum Streptophyta; class Magnoliopsida; order Myrtales; family Myrtaceae; genus Psidium; species Psidium friedrichsthalianum. The sequence continues at coordinate 8,103 of JAGVVM010000266.1, forward strand.
ACAACCGCAATTGCAACTGCTGCAACACAAAAGCAAAGTCATCCCATGCCTCGACTTGCCTCAGTTCCGAGCAACACCACCATGAATCGAAGCAAACGGCAGGACTCCACGTTGCAGCCGCAAATCGCCGTCTCAATCCCAAACAATAGATCCCAAATCGAAACCCCGCAATTCACGCACATAAGTCTAAAACTGCCCAAAATTAGACCCTACACGGGCAATGTCGCCGCCACGCTAGGAGGAAATCATTGCTAGAATCGAGCTTTAGGACAAGATTGGAGCTGCACCATGCTAAGAATAGCCAGCTTTGTCGTCATGGAAGCAAGCCATTATCGTCATTCACCGATAGTCACCACTGCCGTTAAAATTTACCCTCTGCTTATAATTGCAGTAGCTTCTTAACGCGTAAATGTCTTCATGTTTACTCTTAATTCGAATAGTTTGATTGTTCACTTTCTTACTAACTATTAACTCAACAATAGTTAATAAAAAAGATATAGGTACAGTAGTGATAATCATATTTTTTCACGTATAGATCAAATCTTTATCCCCAAGAATCCTCCACATATTTTTGCATGCGTATCTTCCAAAACTAATATGCAATATTCCAACTTGCTTGAAAATGTAGGATATACAATCTCATTACAAATCCATATTACTTATCTTATGGTGTTTCAGAATATAGTATTTTCATGTTTTCATATATAACAAGTATTTCAAAAATACTCGCTTACCAAATCAAAATGCGATTGGTTCAATACAATAAAGTACGTTCTCTAGGGGACCGCCAGACAAGTTGGGCTATTTTATACCTCTTACGTACGTGGGTTACCATACGAACTCTGTCGTGTAATGGAAATGCTTAAAGAACTTGCATGACCTCGCAACAGTATCTAACCTAACCTTGGACGGATTCAGACAGCAAGTATATCACGTTTATTTATTTCCCTCTTGTTAAATTGAAGATGCATCGGCCCAACTTTCATGCAGGGTGATCGAAATTAGCTGCCTGCTTATTATGATGCACTAGACTTTCTTTGTTTGATGCAATGAATCTGCAGAAAACAATAAAGATTCTGCAACTGGGGGTGTGATTTGATAACCACACCAATCTGCAACCACACAAATCGAAGTCATGACTTCATCGTTTCGAGACACTGACCTCGGCGCTGTCGAACTCAGGATTCTCTCTCTCATACGTCTGTTGTGCATTTGTATATCACCCACCAGCTGCAATTCTATAGTTTCCTTTTTTGTTTCCGAGTTGACCTCTACCCTTCAAGAAGTTTGAGGATGAGATTAGAAGCTACGATAACCAAAAAAAAAAAAAAAGATCTTTCCATGAAGTCTCGTTTCCTGTTTAATAGCGGACAAGCGACGCAAAACAGCTACGGTGATCTCGAGCCTTCCCGCCGTTTCGAGCGAAAGCAATGCCGTTTTGCAATTGTCAAGAAGCCATGTTGCTTCATGATGGTGAACTCGGGAGCCTACGTAAGCAGTGTTTATTACGGAAGTGGTTAACCTGAGACAGAGATGAGAGGCAAAGCGGTCTCATTCGAAGGAATGAAATCTTGTGATAATTACAGAAAAAAATAACGTAAGCCGTTAGTTCGGTGGTTGTAGTGCAATTCTCCCCTCAAATTAAAGGGCCAATCAAAGTCATATCTAGACCCATCAAACAGATAGGTTGGAACGCCTTTAGATGGGGTTGAAAATGGTCTGATCCGAATTGACCCGTAAAGTTTAGATGGGGTTGAAAATGGTCCGATCCGAATTGACCCATTTACGGTGCATTTGATTCGGTTTTGAAAATAAACCTTGGGAAAATGTAAATGGACTTTGGTAAAACATATTTTGAAAAGCAACTTCGGATTAAGTAGTATTTGATAACAAAAATTTTGCAAAGGGCTTTAATTGCAATATTTCTTTTTTTAGTCAAAAAGAAAAATCATGCCCTTCGCCAACTCCGGCGAATGGCTCAGGCCACCAGCGAGCCGGATTTGGCATTATAGCTGAGGTTGCACGACCTCAAGCAACCCCAAGCAATGCCCATCGATCACGTGACCCAAGTGACCGCCGCTTGAGTGATCATGCTACCTTAGGCAATTGTCACCTAGCCCCTTGCCGGCCCTTTGCCGGGAAGATCTAGCCTCGTCATCCCTCACTAACCGCCCTTGCTCGAGTAGATAAATAGTAGATCTATGGTTTTACTTTTTAAAAAGGGTAAAAAAAAAAGACTTTTGGTAGGGTTTTAAGGAATAGGCAAGTAACTGATTTTTATTAATAGGGCATTCAATATTGTGAAAATGCTGAAAGCTCAATGATAATCTGTACCAGCATTAAGCTTTCAGCCTTCCCAAGGGAAACTTTCACCCCAAAGCTCCTTGGAAATGATTGTTGAACATCCCAAAATTTTTCCCAAGGAGCTATAGGACTCCAAGAGGCTTTCAAAATGCCGAACCAAATATACCCTTAACCTGTTTTGACCCATTTGTGTATAATATAAATCTAGTAACTTATACTCGACTCAACTCAAATCCAAAACGACACATATTGTCACAATACTTTCGCATTCAACTAAATCTAGGAAAAGTCATACCCAAATTAAGGTGAGAGCACAGAGTGAACGAGCACGAGATCAACTAAATAGAGAGTCATGGATATGAGTTGGATTTAAGTAAGTTGTGAAACCATTTAACAACTATATTGTTTTGAGCTTTACTTCTAAACATACTTATGACCCATTTACTAAGTACCGCTAACCCATATAATACACAGCACATCAAATATGGGTTAAGAAATGGGTTTACAACCATTTTGACAGATCTAGTCATAGGTTTTCAAGTTTAATTCAATTATTTATTTATTTCAAATTGACATCATAACAATCTTCAAGGAAAAATACCAAAAAATTCATAAACGTATTGATTGGTACCAATTCAATCATAAACCTTTCAATTGGATCAATTTAATTATAAACCTTTTCGCATTGGTACCAATTGAGTTCATTCAGCCAATTTTGGCTAGAAATCATTGATATAAACATCGACCATCTTATATGGCACGATCTATGCTAACGTGGATATTTTTAGTAGTATTTTATTTTTTTTATTTTTTGTACTTTTTTTATTTTCTATACTTTACTTTGTCTTTTTCCTTTTTAGTTGTGGCTGGCAAGGGCTGCTGACTGGCCCTTACCAGATATGGGCGAGGGTGGCAACACCCTTGCTGGCTACTAAGGCAAGGGTCGCGACACCTCCTCTTGATCTGGGTGAAGCAAGGATGCTATGACTTTCGCCAGCCTCGAGCGAGAGCACTGCGACCCTTGCCCAATTTTGGCCAAGGTCGTGATGCTCAGATCGAGCAAGGGTTTTGCAGCCCTTGCCTATGGCCAATGAGGGTGTCCCTACTTTGCCTATAGCTAGTAAGGGTCAGCTGGCAACCCATGCTAGCCCTCAGCCAAAGAACAAAGAACACACACACACACACACACACACACACACACACACACAAGCTTGTTAAAGTATTATGAAAAATGTCAATGTTTGCGCCGATCATGCCACATCAGACAACCGACGTCCACATCAGTAATTTCCAACCAAAATTGACTAGATAGAGTCGTGGTACCAATACAAAAGGGCTTAAGATTAAATTCATCCAATTAAAAGGTTCAAAACTGAATTGATACTAATGTAATAGGTTTAGAACTTTTTTGGTACTTTTCCCCAATCTTGAACAAGTCTGCCTCATTTATCATGATCATTGTTATTAATGAATTACGTTATTGCTCCATTTCTTAACGGTTCAAACTTTTGGGAGAAAAAAAAAACTGTTTCTCCAACACCTACAATGCACGAAACACAAATTTCACAAAAAAAAAAATTAAATATAAATGTAATGATAATGTACTTAACAGATCACAAGCCCAAGCCCAATCATTGGAACTTGCCCATCAACAGTTTCCTTGCTTTTATGGATGATTTTGCACTTTACAAAACAGGAGTGATAGTATAATGCTTGGGTACTACATATGATTTATAAAATTTTGTATGTCAAATAATATGATTAGTAAATTGGCTATTAAATATGAACCACTTATTTAAATGCTTTTGTAATTAGTCGCATCAGTTAGTACACTGATTGTGTGAACTAATTTTAATGTATTTAGCATTAGATATAGCAAAAGGTTTCAACTCTTCATGTTCAATATCAGCTTATAGAATACGAGTCCTATCGGTCTATCAAATTTGAAGTTGAACGTTGGGTCGGATCGGGATTAATTAGGGCCAGATTCATTTTGAGTTACCTAGTTTTGGGACTCAAGTCAGGATGAATTTGGGTCTTTATTAGTTTCAAAGTTCTCTTCGATTTCGAATTGTTCGCATGCAAGCCTACTTCCATTTCGATAGCTTCGAGCCAATTATTGGAAATAAACGTTTATATGTACTCTAATCTGCGCATCGGTTCTTTTGAATTAATGTTCTGAGTATTGTATGTCATTTTTTTTTAAGGTGGCTCTCCATGATTATCAGTTATATCATAAGTAGTACTGACACGCGACGCGACACGACACGCACACGTCATTTCTAAAAAGATAGAGACTTCCGACACGCAACATGTATATACAAAAAAAAAAATCAGCTATTAGTTTCTCCTTCTTCTTCTGTTAGGAATTCACAATTATGTTTGTTTTTTGAGTTTACTTAATAAATGACTTAAGTATAAATATTTTTGATAAATTTATATTTTGACCCATAACATATTGAAAATGCTTAAAATTGACCCATGCATGTCGAAATGGGGTGTCAAGATGCTAGACTTGCATATTGCTAACGTGTTTGGATCACTGACCACGTGTCAGTTGCATGTCAGAGAATGTCGGAGAGTATCGGACATGACATATAGGAACTCGGAGAGTGTTGGTGCTTCCTATGTTATGTCTAGTAAATTGCAACATATATAAGTTACAATCATATGTTAGCTATAATGAAGCAAAATTACATGTAAAAGGGAAAATTACCAAGCAAATGATAAACCTATGCAATTACGTCAATTCAATCCTAATTTTTTTTGGACCAATTGAGTCATAAAATTTTTGCATTTGTGCTAATTTAATCTATCCAGCTAACTTTGGTGGGCCGACTCTGATGTGAACGCGGGTGCTGATATGGATATTTTAAGTAAATTAAAAAATTAAAAAATTAAAAATTAAAAAATTAAAAAAATCTATAAATTGACATGCTTATAAATAAATAAAAAAAGGCTGACTAAATATTTATAAATCAATCCAACCTATGTAAGGGAAAACGCCAAAATAAGACAGTAGCGATAAAAAAAATAATTGCAACCTCATTTGTAATTGATCCATATGGAATAAAGATTGACTAGTTTCCCACATATATAATCTCTAGTTACAAGAGCAAGTTTCAGCTGCATACAAATTGAGAAGAGTTTCGTGTCTCTCAATAAAGCTCCACTCCGACCGAACGTTACTATAAAGACTTCACACCACTACGAAATAGTCAAGAGAGAGATATAGCTACCGTGTATCACCGAAAACGTAAAAAATTGAGATTAGCGAGCTCCTCACTGTAATTCCATCGAAATATTAATAGTTAGAAAATCTTTCTACACAAGACAAATCACACTCACACTATATCAAAAGAGCAATTTAGAGGCTCGTTCACCACGTAAATCGAATTCATGACGTTATGGAAGATAGCTAATCGATTCACCACTAGGCCGATTGACTCAATAGGGTTAACACAAAGGATTATATTACTAAGGAACATGGCAATACAACAGTTGACACTCACAGATACAAAAAGCTGAGCGTGCTATAAGTCCGGCATTGCTAAAAGCATACATATTTCTGCAAATGCCAAACAGAGCAGATTCTATTAGCTCCGGAATTTAGTTTTTCCATCCAAGCCAAGCTCCTTCGCCCAAATATTGGCCTCCCTCGGCACATGCTGAGGCTTCCATCGCCCCGATTCTCTGAAGTAAATGTCCTAAACTCAACCGAGATAATTCCGCCATAGTCGCGGATCACTTCTCCTGTTCCAACAGTTTCTTGCTCCTCATTCACGGCTCCATCTCTATTGAACTTGTGCAGTCCATCTCGAGTTTCTTGCTGATATACGCCATCACCATCAGTGCCCTTCTTTCGATGTTTATTCCCTGCGCAAATAGCTGTATATCTGTAGCTTTAACAAAACAGAAGTTAGTAGGAAATAAAAGCAAGGACTCAGGATCAAAACAGCTCTGTTAAGTTGGATCCATAGACCCCAAGAGCCATGAGGAACAGAGATTTCCGTGGCAAATTTCCACTGATTCCTGTTGTAGCAGATATAACAATAGCAATTATAACAAGTGAAAACAATTGAAGCAACAGCAGCGTCATATCCTACCTAATAAGGAAACAAGACCTAAATGTTCTTGCAAACTTCTTGATATAAACCCAATTGCTAAGTCCATTGTCCACCGGTACGAATAGAAACCCAATTGCTAAAGTTGGCCAACAAAAACAGCTCTTGACGCAACAGATCTCCATCTTAAGATACTAAAACCTTCTCAAAATTTTGCAACAGAGGAACCCAACATAAACCAGGTGGCTATGATATAAGAGTACAAGCGGGTGGATTGATGAAATTGCCAAAGACACAAGTAAAATGAGAAGCAATGTCCCCAATCAGTGAACTGCACCTGTTTCGTCATGAACTCAAGAGTAAGCTGAATGAAAACTTTGTTGACGTCCTTCCGGTCAACACCAATCTGAAAATAAAAGCACATGAGCTGACCTCAAATCTATCGACAAGCAAAATGCAGGAAAATTTCAGCTCGTAGACCTAAATAGACACCCACGGCATACCACCCGATATTGCAAAATATCCAGATCTGATTCCACAAAAACGAAAACGAATGCAACTCAAATTCATCAACAAGATGCTGACAGCAACCAATGGCACATGCGAATAAGTAGAACCAGAAAGCAGGACGCGAAATGCAAGCTCTAAAACCCCCTCCGCGAACTGGGAAAACGAATCAGAGCCGAAACCTACCTGAGCCGACAATCGAGTGAGATCTTCCGGGCAAATCGCCTTTGATTGGGGATTTTTGAAGTCGGCTTAGCCGGATTGGATTGCGATCGAAACCCTCCTCTTCTATGGGATAGAGAGAGAGCAAGCGTTGGGAGGGTTACCATTACCAGTCTTACGACTGCAAAGTGCAGAGGTTTTTGTTTGTTGGGTCGAAAATGGGCAGAAAATGGGTCCGAAATGGGTTTCACGTGTGGCCCATATTTGACCCATTTACTTTTACTTCAATATTTTGAACCCATTTTTAGAGGCCCTTTATAAATTAGTGACCCATATAAGACCTATTTTACATAAAAAATGGGTCAAATATGGGTCAATGACCCATATTGACGGCTCTAGTGCTTGCTATGTTATGTCTAGTAAATTGCAACATATATAAGTTACAATCATATGTTAGCTATAATGAAGCAAAATTACATGTAAAAGGGAAAATTACCAAGCAAATGATAAACCTATGCAATTACGTCAATTCAATCCTAATTTTTTTTGGACCAATTGAGTCATAAAATTTTTGCATTTGTGCTAATTTAATCTATCCAGCTAACTTTGGTGGGCCGACTCTGATGTGAACGCGGGTGCTGATATGGATATTTTTAATAATATTTTAATATTTTTTCGAATTATTTTGCTTTTCTTTCTTTTCTTTTCTTTTTCATCTCCTTCCTCCAACCAGTCATCGGATCACCGGCCCTTCCCTTTACATTAAAGAAAATATTTTCTTTTGAATCTTATACATTAAAGAAAGCATCGCAATATTTTATTTTGCATGAAACATAACGAGAGATTGGGCTTCTAAAGCTGCGACATGCTTGCTTCATGATTTTGGAGAGTGTAGATGAGATAAGAATCGTATTATTGATAAGACATGTCTTTTATCAATCAAAAAATATGTACGTCAGATTTGGAATCATTGTAAATATCTAATTAACCAATAACTCAACATAGTAATACTACTGGATCCGAAAAATTAAGATCATAATGAGACGAAATTCAATAACATATGGTATGGACATCTAGCACCTGGGATATAGGATGATAAGACACACACCCGCTTTGCGCTAAAAAATTGATCTGAGCTAAGTAACACTTTGAGATAAGATTAATTAGAGTGGCAAAACAAACAAAATTATCAAAATTTTGAAGTTTGAACAAAATGATAAGAGTGGATAGATAGATCATGGATTTGGATAGGGTGGCAAGTTGGGGTCTGTCTGATCTATCACCAAAGTGCCCCACCATCCGAGCGAGTTACCTTGTCCTGTAGTGCGTTACTTGCCATCAATGTCATGCTTCTTGATCCGCGCAAAAGGGAGCCATGTACCTGGTAATAATCGACGCCCTCTTCATTATTTCATCAGAAAATGGCGCATTGTTTTCTGTATTTTCACTAGCAATATAAAAGTTGCTCCCGCTTCATGCCCCGACGTGCATTGTTACTTTCTTCGTCTTCCCACAAGAGACGCTGCAGAGCCACAGACGACCATGGCTACTTCTCTCGCCTCTAGTCTCGCATTATTGGCTCCTCTTATTCTAGCCATGATGCTGTGTTTGGGTCTGACTAGCGCCGAGCTCGAGTGGTTCGCGCACTTGCCGAAGCCCGACGGCTCGCTGAGCTTCTTGGTGGTGGGAGATTGGGGAAGAAGAGGACTTTACAACCAAACTCAAGTTGCTCTCCAGGTCATAATCTTAATTTTTCAACAAGTCCTCTTTGGTGCTTTATCTGTCATTATTTACCTTCAGAGTCCTTCATGTGAATACCTACATATATAGTCATGGTTCTTTAGGTTAAATATTGTCATCAAGGCTATGCATAGCGAAAGACATGCATAACCTTATGAAATACACGGGATGAAACTTGTAAGGTTAATCCTCATAGATAAAATTATCGACTCCATATGTGCCAATCTTTTCCTAAGCTTAGCCAAATTAGAAGTTTTTGTTCCTTGGATTATAATAGGGGTGAGTACATTACGAGTATCACAACTTTTGTATGGCAATTACTTGAGCGCTATAACTTTTTTTTCGCTCATTTGAGTGCCAAATCGGAACGAAATTGATCACCTGAGTACCACTTCTAGCAAATCGACTGCGTGAATTTTTTATTAAATTTTTGTGTCACACGTGGATTTTTTATTTTATATTATTTTTCATTTTTCTATTGTTTTTTTGTTTTCTAGGCGAGGGTCGCCGGTCACCCTCATCGGCCAATGTCAAAAACAAGGAAAAAAATTCAAAATCAATAAAATCAATAAAGTTATTTCAAAAAATATTTAAAAATTCAAAAAAAATTGTGCCGGCAATACCACATCAGTTTTTCTAACGTCTATGTAGGATTTCTGGAGAGCCAAATCGTCGATGACACTCAAGTGAACGATTTTTAAAAGTTGTAGCACTTAAGTCAGCGGGAAAAAAAAAAGTTACGGCGCTCAAGTGAATGCCGG
>JAGVVM010000268.1:0-21456 GCA_019149425.1 Psidium friedrichsthalianum
CCCCCTCCCCCCCCCCCCCTTCCCCCATTCTTTTTTCCTCTCTCCTCCCCCCCCCCCCCCCCTGCCCGGCCCCTCCCCCCCCTCTTTGCCCTCGCCCCCCGCCCCGCCTTCCCTCCGCTATTGGTCCCTTCCTCTTCTCTCCCCCCCCCCTATACTCCCCTCCTCTTCCCCCTCTCCCCGCCCCCCCAACCGCCCAGGTCTGCCGGAACATTAAACCACCCACCAATCCTATCGTGACTCTGTAGCATGATGGTATGTCGTGATCTTGAAAGTCATACAAACTCGAAGGGACGTAAACGAGATGTAGTCAATCCACTTGCCTTGAGTAATAGGATCCCTTGATGGAGACTTCTCAAATAGAGGAGGCTTCATCCACTTTAAATTCTCATTTCTAGGTTGCTTTGGATAAGAAAACAATGGTGTTGAAGGCTCGTAAATGAACGGCGTTTGCTTCTCCAAAGCCTTCTCTCAGGATCAAAAAGATCATCGGCCTTATCACTATCCTCTTTAAAAGAAGTGAAGGATGGTGAAGGGGGGAACCTTGGTAGCTCCAGCTTCTTGACAAGTGTCAATAGGGATGATGGCCTCCTTATAGGTCGACATTGATTTCTCGGATAGCTCAGACTCCCTCGCCGTGGTTGTTATCACGACTTTCATTTGTCCTGCTGGCAGCTAGGGTTTGCCCCATGATTGGGCCCACTGCCCCACTCGTCTTTTGAGAATGGTCGGGACTACTACGTCCGCCAGGCATTCCCTAGCAAGAAGGATTCGTGTTGTCCGCACGGATGGATGCACATCATGTCGTCCATTAGATCTTCTAGTTTATGTTAAATTTTCATCATTTTGAGTGGGGTTGACCATGACATTCCATGCCCCAAGCTATTCTTGAATTCTTTTGATTAAGTACTTCCTGCATATTGAAGAATAAACTGATCAATTGCCTATAATAATTGGACTAAGACTAGGAATGTGACATGTCATCTTCGTCCTTTTTCGTCCTTGGTTATAAGGGCCCAAAACCCAGTGCTACATTGGTTTGTTTGGAAGCCCCTTTCGATTCAGAGTGATTGCCGGCCTTCCGACTCGAACGTGATAAGCCACTTTTCCTTAGTGGAGGGCTAGCCATCACATTTTTGCACCCTCGGTTCATCACCTCCAGGCGGGTGATCATTTGGCATCTCTATCTTGTCCACTTTTGCTCCATTGTTACTGCACATGCAAAAAGAGCATGATATCCAACATATAATTCAAAATGAGAGATCAGGAACACCTTCCTTTTCATTAACACACATGGACATAATTGCCTCCTATAGTGCTATCCTCTGCTACCAATTGCAAGAGCAAATAAATCTTGTCAATTATAAGCAAGATGATTAAAATTGGAATAAGTACATCCCTTTTGTTTCAATGAACGAGATATTTCCAAAAAGATTCGTGTCCTTCGGGGAGTTGCACCAGATTGGCTCTTCTTGTCTATTTCAGCGCATCTTTCATTAACTGACTCTGGCTTGAAAAACAACGAGGAATGAGGTTTTCCCATTCTGCGAAACTGGGTTATAGGTCACCGATTGGTTTGAAAGCATGGCTTTCAATGTTCTATGTTCAACAACTTCATCAAGGAGCGATTGTCTCAACTGTTGGCAACAAATGAATTAAAGAGTCAGTTATCACACAAGAAGTTCTTACTGGAACGAACGCAAATTTAACATCCTCAAAGTCTCGTTAGTAATGCAACTTCTTGCGTGGTCCATAAAAAAAATGACCATCATTCACATCCTGAAGAGGAAAACAACAAGTCAATATAGGAGTGGAAACTGATCTCTTAATGAGGTCATCTCTTATATGAAAATGAGGCATGATACTTTGCCCCCAGTTTCAATCTAGAGGATTCAGTACTTGCTACGATTTCATTATAAGAGGAGACGTTATTAAAAGATCATCCACATTTATCAATAGAACGCGCGCTCAATTTCAAAAGTTTAACTTGTGCAAAGTATCATTTAATTTTGAAAAAATTTCCTTCGAGGTGTTACTCTTGCAAAGCAATATGATTTTTAAACTCACATTTGAAAAGGTGATTAAACAATCTGCTCGATAGAGAGAGATTAGATATTTTTGAAATTTATGCTCAGATTAACTATCAAAGGTGATTGCCAAATTTTTTCAATTATGGACGTAGACCACGCAAGGCATCCAATTGATCTCCACAAATTTTCATAAGCAAAATTTCGAGGTGGAATGAAAGAAAAATCACTCACAGTTGACAACAATACTCGTTAATGGCATAGACATGCATATGCTAACAGTGAGGTTCGACACATAAGGGTGAGATAACTTATGGTTAAAGGCTCCCACCACAACGAAATGATGTACCGCCCCCAAAAACGCTGACAGCATAATCGGGTCGGGGCACATATTACAGGTGATGAGCGGGATCGAAAATAATTGTGCCATTTGCGGACCTACGTATGGCCCAATCTATTTTCGACACCTCCTAGGAGTTTCCTGGGGTCGCAGTTCAGGTTTGACCACTGGATGTGTATGTAATAGGTGTAGTGTCAGGAAAGAAACATGCACAATAGAGTATATAAGGCAGTGCTCAATGCATATCAAAATAACACATATTCCTACATCCACCTGCAAAAAAGACGGGTCAACAAATCACTCCATCCCTTATGACTCCCAACCTACAAGAATATCTACGACAAAATAGCAGGCTATCCCTTTTTTCTTAGCACTGTCGCAAAATGCAAATCAAATTAGGGAAAGATTAGGTGGTTATTATGGCCTAAGTCCACCATAGGTTCGTAACCTACACATTCCAACGGAGTCGCCAAGCTGTCGCGACCTGCCTTAACCTCACCTGGACGGTGTGCGGGTTTAGAGGTATTGCTATCGGTCAATGGCATGAACTGTCCCCAAGTCCTACCTCGCGTGACGTTGGATTTCGTTTTCAATGATTAGCATTTAAACGCTATTGGAGTCGCCACTAGCCTATTGGGTCGACTAGAAACCAATCGAGACACGGAGTGTTGCCTCGATTCCTACACAACCAGAGTTTCTGAGTTGGGGGATTTATTTACGCTAACTAATAACTAACGCCCTTTCGGTACCTGACCAGTTAAAAGTTCCCTAAATAATCACACATTTTGCATATCATTTAAGCTTACCAGGCGTTTAACCAGTACTAGATGATCATGCATAATGTTTTTCTATCATTTCGTACAATTATCGATTTACCCTCAACCTAGCATTTAGGTAATAGTTAACAGCAATTTTCGAAAGGCAGTATTACAACGACACTCCATCAGATAAAAACATGCCATATGAATGACTGAAAATGCACTCGCAGACCAGCTATAACATAGGTGGTATTCGAAGAATAATTCCAACACGCAGGTTGGATACATAGTTATCAGATCGGAATGGACATCGATCTTCAATCAACACCAGATTAGGATTAAACCAAATTCTAATTTTTTTTTTTGAATTTTTTAAATAAAAATATAATATTATAAATTATATTTTGATATAATTAAAAAAATTATGTTTAATTTAAATTTTTGATTTTATTTTAATTTACTATTTTATTTTATTTTTAAAAAACAGAATAATAATAAAGAAGAAAAAATCGAACTGGGTCAGGTCGTTCGGTCGACCCCAACCCAGCTGGACCTAGACCTTTAGGGTCCGGGTCCATGCTGTGGGCTGGGCTCAAAGCAAAGAGCCCTGCCCAAAAATTCTTTTTTTTGCTGGTAATTCAAAACAGCCCATGCGAAAAATGCGAGGCCCAAACTTCCTCTCGACCCAAATTAAAACCCAAGCAAAAAAAGAAAAGAGACCCAATCTCCCAAAACAAGCCCAAACGCAAATTTTTTTAAAAAGGCCCCAAAATGGCCCAAGAAGCCCACGTCAAAAAAAAAAAGGAAAGAAGCCCAAGCTCCCAAAACAGGCCCAAATGTGCAATTTTTTCAACCCAACCAAGACCAATATGAACCAGCCTCCTTCTCTCCCCTTTTTTTTCCATTATTTATTTATTTATTTATTATTTTCTTTTTTTTAAAGCCGAACGAAAACCCAGCACACACGTTAAGACAGGCAAAATAACGGGAAAAATAATGGGGAAGGGGATGGTTAGAGCAATTCCAAAAATCTTAGGAAGCATACTAAGTAAGATCCAACAAGTTATGGTTCAACTCGAGGGACATTAGATCAATAACAACGAAGGAAGGAAAAATAAAACAAAATAAAAAGTAAACAAAATTTTGACTTACCTGGTTACGGATGACCGAAATGGGTGGCCGGAGGCGACGAGGCGGTGACGCACAATGGAGGATAGTGCTTGTTCCGAAACTCTTCTTTTTTCACCCTTCTTCCTACTCGTCTTTCTTTGCATTCTCCTTTCTCTTCCTTTTTTATTTTTTTGCTCTTCCTTCCTCCACCCCGTGAAAAGCTTTGCTTCCCCACTCTTCTACTCTTTTTCTTTTCTTTTAGTTTTTTGTCTCTTCTCCATTAACACTCCATCTAATCCTTGTCTTTTTTCACTATTCACATCCCATCCCATCTTGTACTTTCAAACTCTTCCCCAAGTTTTCTTCACGTGAACAATCTTCTTTTGGAGTCAAGGTGGGCCATGAGAGCAGAAGAAAAGGAGGAGAGGTGGGCTACTTCTAGGCTTCGTCGGCGGGCCCAAAGAGAACGAAGAAAAGGAGAGAGGGCTTGGGCTGGAAAGAAAAAGAGAGGAGACTGGGCCAAAGGCCCAAAAAAGAAAGAAAGAGGAGAGTGGGCCACGCATCGGCCCACTCTTCCCAGGGGGCGTGGGCTTGGAAAGCCAAGCCCGGCGGCCCCATTTCTTTTTTTTTTCTTATATATATATATAATCCCTTTCTACTCTTTTATTCTTTTTTTTAATTCGTTTCCTCTTTTTTAATTCTTTTTTATTCTTTTTATCACAACTATTATTTTACTCCCCCCTTTTGGCTATTTCCATTCAATTAGATTTCTTACTTTGCTTTGCTTTGTTTTTGTTTTTGTTTCTTTTTCTTTTTTCTTTTTTGGGAATAAACCAGAAATTATGTCTATATAACTAATTTAGGCATATTTTATTTTTTACGAATAAGATACGAGACCGCCGAAATTAGGTGTCAACAATTCCTTCGTGAGATTAAAAGATAATTTCTTGAGGAATTGAGAGCTAAACACTGTGTGCTTTATTGGATGTAATTGGGGCCGAGAAATACTGAGAGTGTTTGAATGACTCAATTGTGGTTTGTAGTCTTCGTTATATCACTTGATCTATAGTGGAATTTGTTGCTAATTTCTCCATGGACGTAGATCTTTATGATCGAATCACATACATCTAGTATCTAATTTATTTTCTTATATTTTTCTATTTTATTGTTTGATCGCTTGTTCCACGCAATAAGAGAAAGTAAAGAGACGAAAGCAATGCTGCAAGAGCCAAGAACTGTAAAGAAGGAAAGGACAGTTGGACTCGTAAGAAAAGAAAAAAAAGAAAGAAAATAAAAAGAGTTAGGCCAAACCAAAAATGCAGACCACTTCTGTAGAGTTGCAATGGAAGTGGTGGGATAGAGTGGTGAAAAAAAAAAGGAGTTTTTAAGCTAAAGGAGAAGGGAAAAAATTGCAGCCCTATATGTATGCAAGAATGTGTGTGTGTACATACAGCTCATTGACACAATAATTAAGTTGGCTATTTGCCCAATCAACTATTTCTTCGAAAACAGTGGGTCACTCTTTTCGTCCCAAATGGATAAAAAGAAGAAGAAACCAAACAACAACAAAAAGAGGAAAAAAAGAAGAAGCAAGAAATAAGTTTAAATTAAGAGTGGGCACCACATTTGAATCGTCATCAATCAATGCTTGCCTCAAAGTGGAAAATGTCCCGTTTCATCGACAATTTCAGGTCACCATGACGTATGTGCTTACAAGAGGATGGGGACCATTCGAAGAAAATTTGTAGAAAGGAGTACGCGGTTGAAAGACACAGATTATTTCTGAGCCTGTGGTGCGAAGACAATGTCCGAAGCCTCCATTCACCTGAGGAAAAAAGAAACGTTCTCAACTTCCATTGTGGATTTCTTCATCTGGCTCGACTTTGATTGGCTCCAAATGGACAAAACTTCTCACACAGTGTAAATGTGGTCAACATGTAGAACCGTTTGGGCCAACAGCTTTGCCTTCGTTCGACGTAAGCTCTTTCGATTTTTGCATAGTCTACGTGACGCGTTATCTACACGGCCGGCCTGATTATGCCTAACATCACATTCACTTTAAAAAGCAGGACATGTAACATCGGCTTAGTACACATGGTATGCACTCGCAATAATTTAAATTGCTAATGTAGTGGCTCAGTCATCACCGGCCATCTTATGTGGAACATCGCCATCAGCGATTTTTGGAAAAAGAAATTGGCAGGACGGACTATGTTGAAATTGTAAGCAAAAAGTTATTACTCGATTGACAAAATTAAAAAAGTTCGGGATTGAATTGATATCTATACCATTATTGGGAAAGATACAAATGTACACTATCAAAGCTGTTGGAATAATTTGGGATAATTGTCCAAAAAAAAAGTCATAAAACTATTGTATTGATGTCAATTTCGTCCTAAATCCTTTAATTGCGCTAATTTCGTCCTAAATTTTTTGCATTTGTGCCAATTGAGTCCATTCGGCTAATTATGATTGAAAATTACTTACACATATGCATGTCGTCCTATGTGGCATTGCTAGTGTTGACATATATTTTTTTTACAGTTATTTAATATATTCGTGATTTTTCTCTTTTTTTGTTTTTTTTTTTGGAACTAAGCACTGGTGATCTATGCTGGCACTAGGCGAGGGTGTCGCGACCCTCATCGGCCACTAGGCAAGGGGGCTTGTGGGCCCTCACTATAGCCGGTGAGGACTGCAACGTCCTCGCTAGATATGGGCCAAACAAGGGCGCCTCGGCACTTATTAGCCCTTAGCAAGGATGTTGCGGCCCTCGGGGGGTCTGAGCGAGGGCGGTGATGCCCTTATTGGCTCTCAATCAGGAAAAAAAAAAAAGAATAATAATAAATAAAAGAAAAAGGTTTAAAGGTTGAGGCCTCTCTTATCCCAAAATCTGATTCAAAAAGTTAACGTTTTCTCTCATACTTATAAATTGACCATCAATCCTTTCAACAATTGATATGGGATGGCCCCAACAATCTCCTCCTCACACATTGAGCCTTAGGTTGAAGATAGCGACAACTTGTATCTCTCCTATGTGACTGTTGAACCAAACTTGTTGGTAACCTGAGCTCTGATACTAGTATTGAGTAATCTCGAATCTATTTAATCCCAAAAACTAGCTTAAAAGTTAAGGCTTTCTCTAACACTTATAAATTGACCACTGGTGCCTTTTACAACTAATATGAGGCAACCCCAACAAAAGAAAAAAAAACCTAGAAAATTTATCATAAAATAAAATTTTTTTAAAAAAATTATAAAAAAATATCCTCATCAGCAATGTCCATGCAAAATTGGCTAGATGGCCTCAATCGGCACAAACACAAAAATTTTAAGGCTAAATTCACACAATTAAAAGTTTTAGGATTGATTGGCACAAAAGCAATATTTTCAGATTTCTTAGATAATTTTCCCTTCATGATAATTTTGTTAGGTATGCTCATCAGAAAAGGGCATGCAATCTTCTAGTAAATGAGCAATTAACTGATTATCCATGAGGAAGTAGGAAGGCTGATAACGTTGCAAGACCGTTAACTCACAGTGTGCTCCATCATCAAAGAGCCGTGTTAGAAAATGGTCTTGGGACACTAATTAACCATGCTTACCAAGACAATAGTGTTGATTTCCAATACACGAGCCCACTCCAGGAGAGCAGATCTGGATGTATCCGGTAATTATCCGATCCGTGGCGGACAAAAGGACTGTCACATCCGATGGTAATTAGTTCGGTTTTCAAGGAGTTCCGGACATCTGAAGACAATTAACAAAAAAAATATCCCTAAATTAATTTGATGGTCACTATAGTCAATGTGAAGTGCCCTGTGGGTGACGTAGTTGCGAGAGTTTGACAAGCTGCTTTCAACAACACCTTTGGAAAAAGAGAAACAAAAACTGTTTGCCTTTAAAGTTCTCCAATCAAATTAAATTCACCCTCCAACTTGCGTTTCTTCTGATAAGATATGGCCAATATCTTGCGCGGAACATTTCCAAAAAGCAGACGATTCATCGAATTTGTGTGCATATTGCAAAGAGACCAAATATGGATTGAATGTACTGCCCCTCGCTAGTCTTTTCATGAATAGCAAATTAACCAAGAAATGGAACCGTAATTTATTTCGAATTACAAAAAAAAAAATTCCCTGAATTTCTCAATTAGATTGTTAAACATGGTAGAGATGAATAAACACTGATATTACGGGGAGGCGATGCCTTTTCTCCACCTTCACCCCCACCCCTCCCTTTCTCCCATTCAAAAATAAAAATAAGAAATTCGTTTGTAGATAAAATCAGTTATTCCATAACTAAATATCAACATGATCTATTATCTTGAAAACAGTTTTTTTTTTGTTTTTGTTTTTTTTTTTTCCTTAGTCAGAAAAGTGATTTTGTTTATCTCTATTTTTAGATTGATAGAGAGAAACTTCAGCACAAAAACCCCCAAATTTGCTCCTATTCAAGAATACTTTGCATTTTGACGAGATCGTGATTCTTTAGAGCTATCTCTTTCTTAGAAGAAAAAGCAGTCTTAAGGGTGTCATTTTTTTTTAATTCAAAGTTTGTCAGGTAAGTAATAGATTATGTAATTACCGAAGTGCATGAATCCATCCATCAAATTAATAAAGTACATAATTGCCACACTGAGCACCCTCTGTCGGCGCCACCCCGACAGTGCTTTCTTTGTCCGAGCTGTCGTCGTTGGTGGCTCCTACTACGCGATGGACCCCACCTCCCCCCTCATGCACCGCATCTTCCCTCCCCCCGCCCTTTCTTTCTCTCTCCTCCTCACTCTTGGCAAAATAATTACCAAAAAATTATAAACTTATTATAATCATATTAATTTAGCCCTAAATTTTTTTTTATCAATTCAACCCTAAAATCTTTTATATTCGTGTCAACTCAGTCAAAACAAATTTTTACTGGAAATCGCTGACATGGTGCGACCAACGTTAACGTGACAATTTGAAATAATGTTTTAATAATTTTATTCTTTAATTTTTTTTATCTTTTTCTTTTTCTTTCTTTTTTTCTTTCCTTCACCTCTAGCAAGTCATCAGACCTTGGCGACCAGCCAGATGCGAGGGACGGCGAGCTCGACCTCACTAGTGGCTGGGCAACCTCACTAGGGGCTGGCAGGTTCACCTCTAGCCAATTGCTGAACTCAACAATCGGCTAGAGGAAGAGGGAAAGGGGGAAAAAAAGAGAAAGGATAGAATAGAATAAAATTAAAAATGAAAAGAATAAATTGCCACATCATGCCGGTCTTGTCACATCAGCGATTTTTAGTTAAAATTGGCCGAAATGACTGAATTGGCATAAATACAAAAAATTTAAAATTGAATTGACACAACCATAATCAGTTTAGGATTTTGTTAGAAATTATCCCCACGGTTGGCCCCTAGGAATTATCATCACAGTCAATCTAGATCTGGACGCGCAACTCATGCTCCTGGCCATAGCAAGCCTTTAATGGAGCTCCCCATGGCTACAAGCTCGCGACACTGTGCTGAGCTTAGAACAAAGCTAGCGTGGCTGAGCTCCGCACAAAGCTCGAGTTATCGACCTGGGCTCGTCATGGTCGCGAGCTCTATTCAGAATAAGAGAGTGGGTGATGGGCGGTGGTGGCCATCCAAGTGCTGGTCGACACTGCGGCGGTGCCCAGCGCGTCAGTTAATTGTGGGTGGCAGAGCACAAAACGGCAAATCAAATCTTACATCATGCGACCAAACATCACGATGGAATTCCAAAAAGTTTCCGGGCAGACACATTCATCCACCTGTGTAGGGTATGTATGTACGCGTATCCATATATCCTCGTATGCTTTTTTTTTCTTTTTTCCTTTACAATTCATCGTTCTCCATATGGGTAGTTCGAGGGTTTTCCTTAATTTTGTCTAAAGCTACTTCGTCGATATTTATTTCCCGAAAGGAAGGGAGATCCCATCTCAATAACAATAGAAAAGGTAGGTGGCGTTCTATATCGGCGGTTGAATGGGTATCCTGGAAGCGAAAGAAATTTGTTGCCCTCCCCTGTGATCACAGGAAACGGAGGCTAGCCGGTAATATTATTATATGACTTATGACTTATTCTATATCCTTCGTGGTATATAATAAGTTGACTCCTTGAAAGACCGCTAACTTAGGTTTCAATTCCTCCCTGATTTTTTTTTTTTGTCTAAAGAGAAACCACAAACTTCCACTATAATTCCAAATATGCACCCCGTGTCCAAAAATTGTCACTAATTTCTTCAAAATTATCAACATTCAAGTGAGTTAGAGATTCATTATCAGAACTTGCGTTTTCACTAATATTTTCACCTCTGTATGGAACAACAATAGTTTTTTATGTTGATAATTATGGGGGAAAAAAAACAGCATCTATTGTTGGACATAAAGTAGATTTGGGATTAAAATGAAAGTCGGTGATTAAAAATAAAAGATTTAGGCAGATTGGAATTCAACCTAAAATTAAGGTTTTCTTCAGGGAAACAGACAACGTATGATTGACTGGGCCTCATAAAATGAATCTACGGCGCAATCTCTCCTTCACCTTTCCGAGATATAGATTAAATAAAAAAGTACGAGGAAAATATTCATTTTGGATAGTTGATAAGTGAACACTTCGAATTATTTATTGACCTGCCGATTTGTCAGTTAGCTGGTTTTTCTTCTCCGGATCTAGTCACGGGACCAAGAACAGTTCAAATATAATGATAGTGCCATCTTCTCTGATTTTCTCACTGCTAATGGCATTTGTTGAGCCACTTAAATAATAATATTAGCACCGGCATAGGAGAAAATTACATCTATGGAAATAAATTATTGCTAGCACAATCTAATCAGCGTCATACACTTTCAAGTTTTTCCTGAAATGTTTTGATTGAGCAATTATTTTGAAAGGTCGACTAGGTATACCTATTTCACCTATATTTCGCTTTTTTTTTCAAAAAACAAATGAGGACATGATAACCATCATCAAGTCTTCCTCTTGATTTTTCTCTTATAACGTGGAAATTTTTTTAATTTTGATGATAAAGTACAACATACCCTTTTGACCATTTTAATTTAATTTGCATATCATGTGCAATTTTGGAGAAACCAATTAAAATTTATATATAATGAAATAAATGCTCTTTGTCTACGGTGATCTCTCTTTTGTTCATTTTTCACAAATTAACCTAAATCACTAATTTTTGAAATTATAAAAAATGGTATGGACACAAGTAAAACGATGGAATTCACATGAGGGGACAAATTCTTAATCTTAACATAACTAATGACTTTCTTTCAGCATAACTTCCACTTCCCTCTAAATTTTCCAACTCTCCAATGTCTTTTCTTACATTATTTGTAATAAGCTCATTTTTCGAGAATTGAATGAATCATAGATGAACTTTTCTTGCTGAAATGAAAAAGAAAAGAAAAAGACGTGTGTACACAGGGAATAATTGAGAACTCACAAGTCGGATGAACGTTGCATTTGATTGGTTTTACCATCTCTATCAACGAAATAGGAGGGTATTCTTTTGGAAGAGGCGGCTGGCTACCCATCTCAGATGCATGTGTCTAGTTACTCTCAATCTTTGAGCGGCTCAATTTTGAAGAACTTCATGATGTCATAAGTGATCTTAAGCACTTTCTTGCAACTACAGCTTAATTGTTCTTATTCTGGCAAAAAACAAAAAACAACTATTGGGTGTTCAAAAATAACCACAATCGTTATATACATACATATACATAATTGTGATTTGGCACAAATAAAGCGGCCACACTAGTTCCACTATATTCGAAGAAGTAAAAGAATCGATCGCACAGTTTCTCACGTGTTTCCTGCTCCCAATAGCTCCCCAAGCAATTCTCAAAATGCTGTCTCACATTCTCTCGTAGTGATCTCCTCAAGAAGTATCACTGAATTCCTTGTAGATGCTCTCATATGTATCTTGCTAAAATAGGTTTGAAATAAGCTTGAAAGTCCCGAGTTTGCATAAGTTGATTCACCATTATTCGAGCGCCTGCCTACATAAGTGGTTCTTTGGCCGGTCGCCCAACAACTATTGAGCACTGTTTTGACCCGGACCTTTTTCTCTTCGACTCAATGTTTCAATCCAAACATATTGATCTGGCAACAACTTGAGACATTAAAACAGCTCCTAGTCTTCTCTTCTAACACTGCAAGCATCAAGAGACAAACCTCTCTAGTAATTAAGTAAATCATAATAACGTACAATTTACCTGCTACAGCAGCAGATCCTGCTCTAATTGGGCCACAGTGAAGCTACAATCTCTCTCTAGTAGATTACTCTCATTCGTGCTTATAATGGAAAGACTCTTTGAATTTACATACAAGGAAAAACACTGTAAATACACTCAGCATTGCTCTTTAGAAGATTTTAAATACAAGCAATATACAAACTACACATGATTGCGTATCTAGCACGTACATAGTGACAGAGATAGTGCCCGAATTTAAAGTAGCGGTAGGTCATACTTGATATTTCAATATGGCAATTGGTAGTCTCACATTGCAACTCATCATGAAGAACGAAAGGATGACGTAAATAAAGAAGTGGCAAATTCTTTTTCACGGATTGACAAAAGGCAAATTTACAAAACTAAAAAATCTTGAAAAACCCTAAGGTGATGTGAATTGAAGCGAATTGTCAAGCTCTATCTAACTTTTGTTTTTCCACTTGTTGAAGGCGTGATTTAGTATTTAAATATTCAATCGCTCCCTTTTGTGCTTAGTCTAGGCTTTTTGCCTAATACTAAATATACACATATTTAATTGGGGAGACAAATGGGGTCTCAAACAAATTGAACTTAGGGCTTCTTGCTTTAATACCATATGAGATTTTTTGGGATAAATACCAACTGTTCTAAAACTTCAGCTATCAGATGAAGTCGTGATTTAATATTTAATATTCTGTACCATCCTCCTACTTCAATAGTTGGATCTTTGGTTTATCCTCATATCATTCTTGGTTTATATAGGTAAGTGTTAATGCCACAAAAAATCCCAAATTAGTGCCAATATAATAAATTTATCTCAAATTATTTTTTATCACAAAAAAACCCCCAAAATTAGTATATATATATATATATATATATATATAATATAAATTTACGTCAATTACTTTTTTGACAAGCAAAAATACACCTTTAACAATTTTACCGTTAACTAATATACTTGTGACAAATTCATCATTTGTATTTTTCATTAAATTTTATCATCAAATTGCTAAGTTAGATGACATGTGACAATTATCAGGTGTACACATTTGGGATTATAACCCTTCATTTGTCACATGTGTATCAATTTGGGGATTTTCTTGGTATTAAATTTAATGAAAATTAACAGAGGGTAAATTTTCATAGGTGTACCAATTTAAAATTTTTGGTGGTCAAAAAAATTAATTTGGAGCAAATTTATCATAGGTTTATGATTTTTTGTGTTTGAAAAAATTGGTTGGGATAAATTTTTATCATATGTACCAGCTTGAGTTTATTGTACTAAAAAAATAGTTTGAGGGTAACTTTGTCACAAGTATACTAATTTGTCATTTTTTGTGATAAAAAATAGTTTGTGGTAAATTTATTACATGTGTACTAATTTGAAGTTTTTCATGGTATAACCATAAAGTTAAATAAGAGTGTTTTATTGATTTTGAATGACTTACCTAAAGATAGGTTTCCCTGATGCAAATAATGAGATTAAATAGGATGTCGTATAATATAACGAAGGGTTTAATACCATAAGAAAATCTAAAACGGGTATATATATGACAAATTTACTACAAACTAATTTTTGACTTGTAAAAAAATCAAATTGGTAAATGTGTGACAAATTTTACACTCCATTAGTTTCTGTCAAATTTTGTCATTAAATTGCTAAGTTGAACAATATGTGACAGTTGATGTAGCAAGCCCACGTGAAAAGGATTAATACCACAAAAAATCCTAAATCAATATACTTGTGACAAATGTACTCCAAAGTGGTATCATGTAATAAATTTACTCTAAACTAGTACACCTATAATAATTTACTCTAAACTGGTAACATTTATGACAAATTTACCCAAAGTGATTTCTGAGTCAGGTACATGAGTGACATATTTGACCTCCATTAAATTTTGACATTAAATTTTGGGAGAACTCTAGATTGTCTTCCTCTTAATTGAGTCCTTCATCCTCGTCTTTGTCTAAGGTCATGGTAAATTGTGAACATCGTTTAGCGAAAACTCTATAGTAACAATTTAGTAATTTTAATAGCACTCTTGACAAAATGGCTCGACCAATTACCACTATATGACCTAACCACTGCCTAATGTGGCATCACCTGTAAGAACATTAACGACGGATGAATGTCGATGAAGAGGAAGACAATCTAGCGTTCTGGCTAAATTTACGTTATGCGCTAATTTTAACGTTAAAATTTTATGCATAAAGTAAATTTGTTCTTGTTTACCAATTTGGGGCTTTTCGTAACCCACAAAAATTAGTTTGAGGTGGTACCGGTTTTAAAATAAATTTATCATAAGTGTATTGGTTTGAATTTTTTTCATGGTATTAATCTATAAATTTTCACATAGACTTGCCACGTCAATCGCCACGTGTCATAAAATTCAGTAATTTAATGGTAAAATACTACAAAAGCTAATGGAGAGTAAATTTGTCATGCGTTGTATTAGTTTGGCAATTTTTTGGTGATCCAAAAATTAATTTTGGTAAAATTTATCACAGTGAACTCATTTGAGGTTTTTGTGGATAAACCCATAGCAAATCCAACTCCAGAGTCTTTACTCGCTTAGGTAGATGCTACCATATTTTCCTCAGTATTATTTCATATGGGGCAGGTATGTAAGTCTTGTAACATCCAACTAATTTGCCAGTCGCGTAAGCTACACATATTTTAAGATTATTTGAAGGACGTTTTTGTTTTCTGAATCTCATTTCCTTCGCAAGATAGAATCTTGGCATGTTGAAGTATTTTTAGTATACATAATCTTGTGTGCACAATCATAAGCAAATTATCAATCGGCCGACTGAACAAAACATAAACAAGATTGCTTTATGCGCAAGTCTAGCTAGAAAGAAAACTCTATCTCACACATGAAAAATAAGAGAAAAATATAGCAGAAATGTCTAAAGTTGTATACGATGCTCAATTCAGTACCAAAAGTTTCGAAAGGATCATTTAAGTGCTAATTTTTTGAAAAACAATCACTTAAGTGCCGACTCCAATCTGCTTAGCCGGAAATTCAACATGGCATTTCTTTTAATAGTTGAAGCTTATATGGCTTGCCAAAGTCCAGTTAGCAATAAAAAGAAGATAAAATATAAAAAAAAAATTTTAAAAAATTCAAATTTAGCTTTTTTTAATTTTATAAATACACATGGAAGTCCACATAAACTAAAATTTTTAAGTAATTTGCCATGTCAGATTAAAAATTTAGTTAAAAATGTCATGTAATCAGTTTGACCAGAATTTCTCCGATTTGACACTTAAGTGATCGTTTCAAAATTTTTGGTATTAAAGTGAGTATATAATTTTTATAATTTTTGGTGTATTTCTTCCAAAAAAATTAAGGTTTTGACCTTCCTGATTGGTTTTGACAAAAAAAAAAAAATCGATTGGCTGAAAAAGTCATATCTTACAACTTCTAGGGGCTTGATTGCATGCGTCAGGTCAGGAGCGCCGACGACAAACGACAATTTATGGTTTTGAGTGTCAATCCTTCGTTTCTCCTTTATTTGACACTTTGACAGTCCGTTGTGCGTCCCCACATCTGGCCATTTCCGGTCACGTTTCTGAATAAACAAATAAAAAGGCACAGGAACAGACTCATTCTCATCTTTTGTTTACGGATTTTTTTTTTTTTTTGTCAGAACTAACATCTTCATTGCATTTGTTTACTGATTCAAACTTCTCAAAATAGAGGATAACGAGACCTAATCCAAATAAATGAATTGACCAAAATACCCTTGGACTTCATCGATAAATTTACCCTAAAGTCTAGATCCTAGAAAAACACACGCGCGTATATATATATATATATATATATATATATATATATATCGATCCTAATCCTATCTTCCTTCTCTCTGTCTATACCACTAATGCATCAGCTAGACCCTATGTTGCATTGCTGCGCCGCCCCAATTGTCACACCCATGTCATGAAGGCTAAGGAGCTCGCACCCACAACCATTGCGTGAGTGGCCACTCTAGCCTTAGGTGACCCCAAAATTAGTGAGGTCTGAGGCTTAAATCAAGTCGCAACTAGAGGTGAGAGGTCCTAAGTTTCAACTTTCAGGTTCTACCTGGAACCTAAAATCTATTTGTCGGAACAAGTTCCTCATTTTTTAAAATCTAGAACCTACTCGTTATACCTTAGAACCTGAAATACATCATGTCACAAGTTCTAAGATTGGTTCTAGGGTACTTGGGAATCTATCAATTTCTTTTCTTTTTCATTTTTAGTTAAACAAAATGAGAGTAAACGTTACAATTACTAAGGAGAAGTAGATGTGAGTGGTTTCAGATTCTGTATATGTTACATTTAGAACATAAAACCAACATATTGGAATAAATTTCTCATTTTTTGGAACTTAAAACCCAAAAATTTGTTTGGATCTAGATTATATACTCATCATCGGACGCCATATAACATTGTAAGATGGTGTGAAGAAATACACCTAAAAAACACAAAATTATTTTAGGATCGAAGGTCTACGTTTCAAGTTCTAGGTAGTGAAACTTGGAACTTATCCATTGGAACAAGTTTCTTAATTTTTGGAAATTGAAACCTACTTTATATAACTTGGATCATGGAACTGGACTAGTTCCCACAGGTTCCGATTCCAGGTTCTCAATTCTACCCTAAAATTATGCTCACCCCTAGTCGCGACCACATATCCAATATAACTATAAAAATATGTCACACATGTAATCCTGAAGAAAAGGATTGGTGCCAAAACTATTTTAAAAATCATTAAGGCGACACAACTTTTAAAAGTGGCCATTTAAGTAACTTAAATAACTCAGTTTACCTGAAATTTGAGGTAGTTCGCCTGAATTACTTAAGCAAACACTTTTGAAAAGTTTTGCTATTATAACGATTATTCATAAAGGTTAGACACTTCAATTTACCATCATATATAATTTTTTGGCTAAACATTTTAGTGTTAGAAATTTGAAAGAACCTCGCCGTGATCCGAAAGCATAAATTACAAACCAAACACTCTGGCTTTGCTGATATTTCCTTTTTACAGGAAACGACGAGCAATTGCAATTTACCCGTCCCTCGAGTAGTAAATATGTTTTTTCATTAAAGTATGAACACTAATGGCTGAAAATAATATTTATTGTACAAATTTTTAAAATCCTTAAAAAGTGGAGGCGTGGAAAACCAGTATATAAACCAGCACTCTCGTGCTCATCTCCAAGCTCTCCTACCGAAAGAAATACCTTTCTAACCTCAGAGCTCTCCTGAAAAATCAATGGAAGCCTACCCGTTCGACTCTCCTCCTCGCTCCTCAAACTCACGCCCCAAGAATGATGAACAACACCGACGAAGACCCTTCTCTTCCCACATCAGTTCCCTCTACTCACTTCGCAAGAAGATGAACGCTATGACACCGAAGCGGCCTTGCAAGAAGATGCCCATCGCGCCGATGCCACCAGTGCCAAAGCGGGTGTACAAGGTGGACGCCGCCGACTTCAAGGCTGTTGTCCAGGAGCTGACTGGCGCACCCACAATGGCAGCAGCGCCGGCACCGCCACCTCTCGGCATACTTCCCGATGCTGACTACCGTCACGCTGCGGTGGCGACCCCTCCAAATGATGAAGATGATCACATGAGCTGGCCTTTTTCGGCTGTGAATCCGGGTTTAATGTCCGAAGCATGGATGGATCATGCAAGTGAAGATTCTCCCCAAGTACCAACAGATCAGAGCTCTGGGATAGCTAATAGCGATCCGTTTGGGTTGAGTGCTGTGGCTTCTAGTCATGGTTGGTTTTCGGTTAATTACCACGTTCTGAGCCCTGGGACTATGGCGAGTTTAGAGCCAATAAACTCTGTCCTCTACAATTAGTTTATTTCCCTTCTTTTTTCCTCGTTTGTTTTTTTTTTTGTTTTTGGCAGTACTTAGCACAAAAACGAACATTTGCAAGGTCATTCTCTGCGGTTCTTTTGTTTTTCTGACTTGAGGTTGATGGTTAATGCAACCTTTAATGAATCTTTCTTTTGTGGAAAGAATAAAATGATCTTTCTTCTTCCAATTGCAATCGCCTCGCCCTTTGATGAGTTCAAATGAAGACGAATTAGAAGCTTCGGAGGATAAAGGAGGCAAAATGTCTAGTCCCCCGTTCTCCCTCTAGAAGTTACTAGTGCATCTGCCCGATATATGTGAACCATTCGATTTTGTGGGACTAGCATCAGACCCACATGATGTAATAGTTTAGATGCAATAGCCTATCCAATCTGGCTGTACTAATAATTTCCCTCTCCCTCTTAGGCGACAATGAGTTGTCTACATCATTTTCACCTACGAAAATGTCGTTGAGACATCGTCAGACGTGTGAGAGTCAGTCATGCGGTACTTAAAAGCAATAGTGGTGCTTGTGTTTTAGTAGAGAAATTTGCTAAATCTGAATACAAGCAGACCACTTGAAGTGGATTCAACACGATTCTCAGCTGTTAGTTTATAAGAGTGGATGTGAGCTTGGTTATATGCCGAACAATTATATGATCGTTTGCAAAGTCTCTTATCTCTTTGAATCGTTCTTCTACTTTTGGATAGATGCATTGATATCAATTAAACGTTTCTGCTTCTACTGAAGTATCCTTGCAAGCGTTCCACAAAAAAGTTCTAAATTTAATTTAAATACAACCTAACTACCCCCTTTCTCCTGCACCCTCAAAGAATTAACTTCCTCGTCAGCAGGAGGCTTGTCTTTTTCCGCCATTTCACAGACAATCTGATTAATTTCGTCCATCTTTGGCATTAGGGCATCAAACATCTCAGAGGTTATTGGGCTAGTTCCTGCTCCGCAGAGTGGTCATTTCTCTCCTCTCACTTCTGACAGCTAAAGGTACTTGGTTCTCATGCATCTGCTTTCCGCTGGCACTCTTCCTCCCTTAGAGGATCCAATTGAGAAAGCTGCTAGCCTAATAATCTGACAGTATGTTGATATGTGTAAGAGAAAGGGACCCTGGATCTTGCATTTCTCTGCATAAGATCTTTGGTTCGAGGTCTCCTAGACACTAACAGTGTCACGCCCCGAACCCCAATCGAGCACGCGACACCCCTATTCATACACATCAACGAATCCCTGCGTACGCCTGGCCTACGAGTAGCGACGGCCCAGGACGGACATCGCGGCCAGACGACGCTAGCGCAACGACAACAATCGATAACCTGCGGAAGCGTGCCTTCTATACATACATACATGCACAAGATACAGGGTAGTATGAAAGACAAGAACACTTTTACAAAAGGAAAGCAACATCATATATATATATAGAGCGTTCAATACAGACCCCAAAGAAAACCTCACTATGGTCAAGCTATCTACGCTCTCAAAATCTAGACCAGTAACAGCAGGACTCAGTCCACCTCAAGCTCCTCCTCAGGATCCTCCTCTGGGTCCTCCTCTGGGTCCTCCTCTGGGTCCTCCTCTGGATCCTCCTCGTCTGTGTCCATGGCGTCACCCTCCTCGTGACCATCGATCTCAGAACGGCCTGGGGATGGCAACTCCTGCAGGGGTCGGGGTTGATCACCTCGCCACCATACTCGGCTGGCTGCAGCAAAATCGGGTCGTCCTCCATGGGAATCGGGGAGTCTCTCTGAGGTCCCTCAAAGCCATACAGGCCCTCTCTAAACCAGGCCTCGTATCTATGGGGTACAAGATAAGGTCCACCCTGATCTACTAAAACTGTAGTCACATGCCTATGCCACAGAGTGGCGTGCATATCAAAATGGAGGGTAATCTCAGTATCCATCTGTACTGGCAGTCCAAAAAGCATCGGCGGTGCAGCCATCACGGGTGACCTGGATCTGTAAAAGAAGGGCAACCACCGCCCGTGAGTCGAAACTCAGCAAGCTCACCACTAATCCTAACGTAGGATAGCGTATACTAGCGGGGTCGGTCCTATCCAGTGGACTAGGTTCACAGTCCGGGGCTCAGTCACTCTCAGTTACTTCGGTACCAAAACCCTCAACACGAAAGTAGACAGGCAAGACACATCGATGCAATTCACAAGATATAGACAGGCAATAACAGCAGTCAATCACAATGCCATATGCGAATGAAACAGGCCTCAGTCGGCCATGTCGGTTTCCAGTGGAACATGCCTGTCTATCACTCCAATTCCCATCAGGGCCCATTCTCAGCCATTCGGCAAATACCACACTGCGTCTCGAACGCCTTACGTTGGCCTCCCTTTTCTCTCCAGTTCCCCTCTGGGCACATTCTCATGTCACATCTCGGGTGACTCATGCTATGCTCTCAATGTATGCGGGGCCACATGATTGCAATCAGCAAATCAGACATAGAGCATGCATGAAATGACATATATGCACAAGTACTGAGCACGTCAAGAAATCATCAGGTATACACGTGCCCAACAAGCCAGGCCATACAAAATTCAAAGGCCCCATACACAATTCCTTAGCCAGACAGGTTCGATAGAATATCACATATTAATTCTCGGGTCAGACCCATAACAGTTGGACTCTCATCTTCGCGGATCCGATAACTCGGCCTAAACTCAACACCCATGTTAGTCCCCTTGGGAGTTAATAACCCACGACGAATGATTCAATGATTTAACAAGCCCTCGGGTGTAATTGAATTAGGCTTAGCTTAGCTCAAAGCCCAGTTAGTGGATTCAAGGTTGATTGGGCCTAAAGCCCATTCTTGGGTCCAAGACCCACAAAGGTAACTAGGTCCACTAAGGTAAGTCAGCCCATTATGAAGTTTTAAGCCCATTAGTCAAGTTGGGCCCATTAAGGTTTAAGGTTAAATTAAAAGGGGTTAGGCCCCTTAAATTAAGTTGGGCTTATCAAATTAAGTTGGGCCCAATTAGAATCTAAGGTCCAATAACCAATCTTAGGCCCATTAAATAAATTCTTAGTCCATTAAGTAATTAAGGCCCATTATTATTAGATTTTCGTGTAGGGCCCAAGCCCATTTCAGAGACTAGCCCATTTAGCCCAATTAGGTTT
>JAGVVM010000269.1:0-20610 GCA_019149425.1 Psidium friedrichsthalianum
CTTCCGCAGGTTTCAAGTTGTTGTCGTTGCGCTAGCGTCGTCTGGCCGCGATGTCCGTCCTGGGCCGTCGCTACTCGTAGCCAGGCGTACGCAGGGTTCTTCACGATATGAGCAGGGATGTCGCGTGCTCGATTGGGGCTCGGGGCGTGACAATAACAATTACTTTATCCTTCAATGGGGTGGCCACATGCAATACAATATCCAGTGGTCTAGTTTCTATTCCAGCCAACTCAGCGAAACGTGCAGATATGAACGAATGGGATGCACCAGGATCAAACAAGGCATATGCGGTACAACCACAGAGAGAAACGGTACCTGTGATCACCCCTGGCGCATTCTCAGCATCCTTGCGCGCCACTGCGTAGACTCGTCCCTGAGCAGGTGGACGGTTCAGAATCCCTTGCGGAGCATTGGCCATCTGCTGCTGCTGTTGCGGTGGGAACGGGGGTCTTGGTCCATTCCTCGGGCAGTTCCTCTGAATATGCCCCATCTGACCACATCTGAAGCATCCCCCAGTCTTCTTTGGGCAAGGGCTGTTCCCATGCCTTCTGCCACAGTCACGGCAGTTCTGATTCCCAGCAGACGGTGGCTTTCCCAGGGTCCTTCTTGCAGGCGGAACGAACCTGCGGTTGTCCTTCATCGGTCTCTTGCCGAAATCTCTGAAGTTCCTATTTGGCATGAACCGCGATCCAGATGCGGCAGCCTTCTCCTGCAGATCTCGCTCTATAGCCAGGGCTCGTTCATAAATCTCGTTATAATCTCTCAGCCCAGTGGCGATTATCATACTTTTTAGCTCAAGCCTCAGTCCCTCCCTGAACCTTCTGGCCTTGTCCCACGGATCCTCTATCAGCCTTCGAGCAAACTTGGACAGTCTGGCAAACTCGCCTTCATACTGGTCTACTGTCATGGACCCTTGGCGAAGTCTAATGAACTCCTCCATCTTCCTCTCCTGGGCTGCCTCGGAGAAGTATTTCCCATTGAACGCTGCGCAGAATGCAGCCCAGCTCGGCCTCATGCCATCAGGAAAGACTCGTCCCGGGTGGCCTTCCACCAGTCATCTGCGGTGCTCTGGAGCTGATAGGTCGCCAGTGAGACCTTCTCTTCATCCGTGCATCCAAGCACTGTGAATGCTTTCTCCAGCTGCTCGACCCATAAGGCAGCTACTTCAGGTCCTCCAGTGCCGTCAAACTTTGAGGGTTGCAGCTTCAGGAATTGTTCCACTATGTGATGGGTCTGACGTCCTCCATTGCCATGCCCATTGCCCCCATGGGCTCCATTTGCAGTGGCCAAGGCGGCCTCAGCTGCTTGGGCAACGGTGGTAGCTCTCTCAGCAGCCTGCCTACCCATCAAATTGCTGACTTCAGTTAGTACCCTTATCATCTCTTCTATTCTCGGGTCTCCTTCAGGCGCAGGAGCCGTTGAACTCGACGCACCAGCACTGGGTCTTCTGCCCCTATTGCTCATCCTTTAGACTACTCCTCACCTATACCCAATAAAATTCCATTCAGGAATTTGAAACCCTAAGACTATCAATCAAGCTTCTACCTACTGTTGCGTCTACTGACATGAACATGCATGAAAAGTTCGCTGCAGCTTTTAAATGCAATTGGACTAGGAAGACACCTAGACTCACCCTGACAATGCACAACCTAGGCCACTCTGTTCGCCACCTCAACTAGAAGCCTGTCGGGAGCCGCTCCTCGATCGGGTCTCTACCCCGGCGACCACTCCCCGCCCTCCTCATTTCTTGGTGCGAACAGTTGTCCTAGGTCACCCACAGCCAGAGAGAATCCCACTCCACGTGTCCCATACCACGCTTCATTGCAGTTTTTAAACGTCCCGTCAGACCTGTCTCATACCAGGCTGACGGTTACCCAACCCAATAAAATATGATGCATGCCCTTTTTAAATCCTTAAATCTTTATTTTAAATCAACTTCATTTTAAACCATTTTTTTCCTTTTGATGCAGAAATCGTGCGATGCATGATGGTCAAGCAGCGCGCAACAGCCGACTAGGCGTACAACCACAAGCAGTATCTAGCAATCTAACCACTCAGCAATCAGCAATTCAAGCACCCTACTCATGGGGCTATGCTTTAGAACCTTACCTCAGGTCCTGACGCATCTGCAGATTAGTTCAGAACACCATAGTCTATATTCGTACTAGACTAGTTATCTAATTCTGCAAGCACATGCGCCAATCAGTTCATGCATTCTACCCTTTCCTAATCCTTAGGTTTAGGGTCTGTCTATCTAACTACCCAAAATCAACAGCCTTATCACTCCAAATCCTCGAATGGTCTCGTATCGAGCTGACCTTGCTCTGATACCACTCGAACGGGGATGTCACGCCCCGAACCCCAATCGAGCTCGCGACATCCCTGCTCATATCGTAACGAACCCTGCGTACGCCGGCCTACGAGTAGCGACGGCCCAGGATGTACATCGCGGCCAAGCTACGCTAGCGCACAATGGCAACTATCTGAAACCTGCGGAAGCGTGCTTTCTATACATGCATACATACACAAGATAATAGGGTAGTATGAAAGACAAGAACACTTTTACAAAAGGAAATACATATCATATTTATATACATAGAGCGTTAGTACAGACCCCAAAAGAAAACCTCATCTATGGTCATGCTATCTACGCTCTCAAAATCTAGACCAGTAACAGCGGGACTCAGTCCACCTCAAGCTCTTCCTCGGGATCCTCCTCGGGGTCCTCCTCTGGGTCCTCCTCTGGATCCTTCTCGTCTGTGTCCATGGCGTCACCCTCCTCGTGACCATCGATCTCGGAACGTCCTGGGGATGGCATCTCCTGCAGTGGCTCGGGGTCGATCACCTCGCCACCATACTCGGCTGGCTGCAACAAGATCGGGTCGTCCTCCATGGGAATCGGGGAGTCTCTCTGAGGTCCCTCGAAGCCATACAGGCCTCTCTAAACCAGGCCTCGTATCTATGGGGTACAAGATAAGGTCCACCATGATCTACTAACACAGTAGTCACATGCCTATGCCACAGAGTGGCGTGCATGTCAAAATGGAGGGTAATCTCAGTATCCATCTGTACTGGCAGTCCAAAAAGCATCGGCGGTGCAGCCATCACGGGTGACCTGGATCTGTAAAAGAAGGGCAACCACCGCCCGTGAGTCGAAACTTAGCAAGCTCACCACTAATCCTAATGTAGGATAGCGTATACTAGTGAGGTCGGTCCTATCCAGTGGACTAGGTTCACGGTCCAGGGTTCAGTCACTCTTAGTTCCCTCGGTACCAAACCCTCAACACGAAAGTAGACAGGCAAGGCATATCAATGCGATTCAAAGTATACAGGCGGCAATCACAGCAGTCAATCACAATGCCATATGCAAATGAAACAGGCCTCAGTCGGCCATATCGGTTCCCAATGGAACATGCCTGTCTATCACTCCAATTCCCATCAGGGCTCATCCTCAGTGCCACACGGCAAATACCACACTGCGTCCCGGACGCCTTACGTTGGCCTCCCTTTTCTCTCCATTTCCCGCGTATCAACGCCTCGGGGGCACATTCTCTTGTCACATCTCTGGTGACGCGTGCCATGCTCTCAATGAATGCGGGGCCCACATGATTGCAACCAGCAAATCAGACATAGAGCATGCATGAAATGGCATATATGCACAAGTACAGAGCACATCAAGAAATCATCTAGGCAATCACGTGCTCCTCGAGCCCAAACAATACGAGATTCAAGAACCCACGCACAATTTCTCAGCCAGACAGGCTCGATAGAATATCACGTATCAACTCTCGGGTCAACTCATAACAAATGGAACCTCACCTTAGCGGGCTCGATCACTCGGCCTAAGCTCAATCATCCATGTTAGTCCCCTGGGAGTAGTAATCCACGACTAATGATTCAGTGATTTAACGACCCCTCGGGTGTAGTTGAATTAGGCTTAGTTTGGTTTAAGGCCCGATTAGTGGGTTCAAGTACGATTGGGCCTAAAGCCCATTCTTGGGTCCAAGGCCCACAATGTCACGCCCCGAACCCCAGTCGAGCTCGCGGCAACCCTGCTCCTGTCATAACTAACCCTGCGTACGCCTGGCCTACGAGTAGCGACGGCCCAGGATGTACATCGCGGCCAAGCTACGCTAGCGCACAATGGCAACTATCTGAAACCTGCGGAAGCGTGCCTTCTATACATGCATACATACACAAGATAATAGGGTAGTGTGAAAGACGAGAACACTTTTACAAAAGGAAATACATACCATATATATATATATCTATCAAGCGTTAGATACAGACCCCAA
This sequence comes from Psidium friedrichsthalianum, assembly GCA_019149425.1. Lineage (NCBI taxonomy): Eukaryota > Viridiplantae > Streptophyta > Magnoliopsida > Myrtales > Myrtaceae > Psidium > Psidium friedrichsthalianum. The sequence goes on from JAGVVM010000269.1 coordinate 4,296, forward strand.
AAGAAAACCTCATCTATGGTCAAGCTATCTACGCTCTCAAAATCTAGACCAGTAACAGCGGGACTCGGTCCACCTCAAGCTCTTCCTCGGGATCCTCCTCTGGGTCCTCCTCTGGATCCTCCTCGTCTGTGTCCATGGCGTCACCCTCCTCGTGACCATCGATCTCGGAACGTCCTGGGGACGGCATCTCCTGCAGTAGGTCGGGGTCGATCACCTCGCCACCATACTCGGCTGGCTGCAACAAGATCGGGTCGTCCTCCATGGGAATCGGGGAATCTGTCTGAGGTCCCTCGAAGCCATACAGGCCCTCTCTAAACCAGGCCTCGTATCTATGGGGTACAAGATAAGGTCCACCCTGATCTACTAACACGGTGGTCACATGCCTATGCCAAAGAGTGGCGTGCATATCAAAATGGAGAGTGATCTCGGTGTCCATCTGTACTGGCAGTCCAAAAAGCATCGGCGGTGCAGCCATCATGGGTGACCTGGATCTGTAAAAGAAGGGCAACCACCGCCCGTGAGTCGAAACTCAATAAGCTCACCACTAATCCTAACGTAGGATAGCGTATACTAGTGGGGTCGGTCCCATCTAGTGGATTAGGTTCGCGGTCCAGGGTTCAGACACTCTCAGTCCTCTAGGTACCAGATCCCAACAGGCTTAACATACGTACAAATATCACAACACGGTTCATATCATACAGACGGGCACAAGAGATGTCAAGCCAGATGCCATATGCAATGCTGCAGGCCTCAACCGGCCATATCGGATCCCAATGGATCATACTCAGGCCTCGATCGGCCATAACGGGTCCCAATGGACCATGCCCATCTATCGCCCCAAATCCCATCAGGGCTCATTCTCAGTGCCACACGGCAAATACCACACTGCGTCTCGAACGTCTTACGTGGTATCCCTTTTCTCTCCATTTCCCATCAGGGCACATTCTCACGTCACATCACTGGTGACTCATGCCATGCTCTCAGTGTATGCGGGGCCCACATGATTGTAATCAGCCAATCAAACATAGAGCATGCATGAAATGGCACATAAACACAGTACAGAGCATATCAAGAGATCATCAAAGAATTACATGCTCATCAACCCAAACTACAAGGGAGCTAGCACCCCAAATGCAGTTTCCCAGCCAGACAGGCTCAAAGGTATAATTCATGCCAATTCTCTAGCCAAGCCCCTATCACTTAGGATCCTCGCCTCAGCGGCTCGATAACTCGGCCTAAGCCCATTCACTCAGATTAGTCCCCTGGGAGTCAATGTCCCACGACTAATGATTCAGTGTTTTATTAACCCCTTGGTTATAGTCGAATTAGGCAAAGTTGGTTCAGGGCCCAATTAGAGGGTTCAAGTTCAAATGGGCCCTAAGCCCGGTCCAAGGCCCAAGGCCCACAAGGGTAAGTAAGTCCACTAAGGTAAATCGGCCCATTATGAAGTTTTAAGCCCATTAGTCAAGTTGGGCCCATTAAGGTTCAAGGTTGAATGAAATGGGTTAGGCCCATTAGATTAAGTTGGGCTTATTAATTAAGTAAGGCCCAATTAGTATCTAAGACCCATTAATCAATCTTGGGCCAATTAATTAAATCTTAAGTCCATTATGTAATTTAGGCCCATTCTTATTAAATTTTCGTGTAGGGCCCAAGCCCATTTTTAAAGATCAGTCAATTAAGCCCAATTAGTCTATTTTAGGCCCATTAAGACATCCTAGGTCCAAGTACATTAATGGGCCTCATAAATTAATATTCAAATTTATAAGTTGGGCCCATTAATACTCATTTTCGTCCAACTAGGCCCATTAATCCAATTGGGTTCAATTAGATTTATTTCGGCCCAATTAGCATAAAGTTAGGACCCCAAGCCCATTAGAACCCTTAGGCCCATTAAACCTCACGCCCATCCTACTCATATCAGCCCATTAGTTACATTTCAAGGCCCAAACGAAATTTCCAAGTGGGCCGCACGCTCGGCCCATCTCATTCACAAGCTTAGTCCAAGCCCAACATACTAAATCACACACATTACTCACTAATCACCTTGCTTAGCAACTAATTCAAACAACCACACTTAGATACAACTAGCCTAGGTCAAGATTAGGGGTAGAGCTTACCGGTGTGGGCTGGTGGTGGCGGAACGTCAGCGACGGAGGCGGCTGAATGGGCAGCGGACGGACGGTGTTCGCGGCTGAGTGAAGCCGAGAGAGAAAGAGAGAGAGAGTGAGGTCGGGTCATGGTCCTAGGGAGCGTCATGGCCACGGGAATGGAAGGAAAAAGGGCCATAGAGTACTCACCGTCGCTTTGAGGAGGCTGGACGGCGGCTTGCGGCGGCCGGATGTGGACGACGACGGCGACGATGCGGGCGGTCGCTAGAGAGGCCGAGGAGAAGAGAAAGGTCACGGGCTGGTCGGCTCATCCAAAGGCCTCACGGCCACGAGAAAGAAGAGAAGGGGGTTGAGGAGGCCTACCTTGGTTGGCCGACGATGTCGGCTTCACGGGCGGACGGCGGCGGAGCCCTCGGCGGCGACGGACGGGCGAGAAAGAGAGGCCGAGAGAGAGAGCGATCGGGAGAGAGAAGAGAGGGAGGGTGACCGAATGGGAAATGAGGGGGAGGAGAGAGAATGAGGGATTATAATTCACAAAATTCAAATAGTTTATAGTGGGTTTAGGTGGAATAGTAACATGGAAGGGACTTTTGACTAGATTTGATTTTCCTTGGGAATTGTGCCATGATTGATGTGATTGATTGACATGACACTTGATTGATTGATGTAACACCTGATTGATGTGACATCTGATTTGACTTGCCTCGATTTGCGTGCCAAATGCACCGATCGGGACCCGAGCGCGAACGGATTTTGGACAGGGTTTGGTGTCAGTCTATCGAATCTACTCTCAAAAATCCTAATTAGCCTCATTCTAAGGTCTGAGCATTTACCGGGGGCATTTCGGTAATTTTCCAAATCACGTCTTGCTTCTCGACGTGCACCCGCTGTCTGACCTTCAGTCGACATTTCTGGAACTGACTTCATTTCTTCATTGTGTTCGCCTTACTAATTCGATTGTCTAATGTCGGATTTCATTTTGTGGTCAATTTCATTAATTACCGACCCTGTCTCAGTCTCAGACCAACGGGCGGCTGATTGAGAAAAATTCCCTGATAGCCTTTCCCCTTCGGTTGGTCAGCTCAGGGTAGCTAATCCTGAGTGAGCGTCGACTAGAGCGTATTAATGAAGTGTTTCCATTCATTTAGAAATTCTGACAAATGGGTCGAATTTTCAGACTGTCACAATTCTTCCCTTCTTATAAAAATTTCGTCCTCGAAATTTACAATCTACATGTTCCAGTCCCAAAGCCAAAATTACATAGGGCTATTCAAACAGGTGCGGGTATTTCTTCTTCATCTCGTCCTCACTTTCCCAAGTGGCTCCTTCGGTTCCATGGTGTTCCCAAATGACCTTGACCAGTGCAATCGTCTTGTTCCTGAGCACTTGCTCCTTACGATCTTCAATCCTTATTGTCCTTTCCACGTAAGAGACGCGGTCATCCATTTCAATGACTTCATGATCGAGTATATGGCCAGGATCCGGCTCATACTTCCTCAGCATCGATACATGAAACACGTTGTGAATCTGCGACAAGTTCGGCGGCAGTGCCAGACGATAAGCCAGTGTCCCGATCTTCTCCAATATCTCAAATGGCCCAACGAATCTGGGACTCAGCTTCCCTTTCTTGCCAAACCGAGATAATCCTCGCATCGGCGACACCTTCAGAAAGACGTGATCTCCAACTTGAAATTCCAATGGCTTACGTCTCTTGTCTGCATAGCTTTTCTGTCTACTCTGGGCGGTCCTCAGTCTGTCCTTAATCACTTTGACTGCTTCTACTGATTGTTGCACCAATTCTGGGCCTGTTATACTCTTCTCACCAACTTCGTCCCAACAGATTGGCGTCCTGCAGGCCCTTCCATACAACGCTTCAAATGGTGCCATCTGAATGCTTTGTTGGTAGCTGTTGTTGTAGGCGAACTCCACTAGGTGTAACTGCTCTTCCCAGCCTCCTTTGAAGTCAATCACACACGCTCTCAGCATGTCCTCCAGAGTCTGTATAGTCCTTTCTGACTGTCCGTCAGTCTGAGGGTGATAAGCTGTACTGAACCTCAGTTCTGTTCCAAGAGCACCCTGCAGACTCTTCCAGAATGTGGCTGTGAAACGAGGGTCTCTGTCTGATACAATGCTTACTGGCACTCCATATAGTCTTACAATCTGCTTCACGTACAGTTCTGCTAGCTTCTCCAGTGTGGAATCCTTTCGCACTGCGATAAAATGCGCAGATTTGGTCAATCTGTCCACTATCACCCAGATTGAGTCATTCCCTCTCTGACTTCTTGGCAGTCCTGTCACGAAATCCATGGTGATATGTTCCCATTTCCACTCTGGGATTTCCAAAGGTTGCAACAGTCCTCCAGGCTTGCAATGTTGCGCCTTCACCTGCTGGCACGTCAAGCACTTGGCCACATGTTTGGCTACATCCACCTTCATTCCATTCCACCAGTAGTGCTGACGTAGATTCTGGTACATCTTCGTGCTTCCAGGGTGGATACTGTAATTACTCCTGTGTGCCTCTGAGAGAATTCTCTCCTTCAACTCTTCGTCGTTTGGCACACACAGACGTCCTCTAAACTTCAATATTCCGTCCTCAGTCACCTTGAAGTCACCTTTCCTCTCTTCTGCATCCATCGTCACAATCTTCTGAATATCTGGGTCCGTAGACTGCAACTCTTTAATCTTTAGTTGAATCTCTGGCACGATCTGTAGGGTAGCCATCAAGCTTGAGAGGGTCCCTACTTCCATCTTAAACTCTGAATCTCTAATCTCCTCAACAACGTCCATTCTTTCACCATCATATGCGCGATGCTCGACTTCCTGCTCAGAGCATCCGCCACTTTATTCGCTTTTCCTGGATGGTAAAGAATATCACAATCATAGTCTTTTAGCAACTCCATCCATCGACGCTGTCTCATGTTTAGTTCCTTCTGGGAGAACAAATATTTCAAGCTCTGGTGGTCTGTATAGATCTGAAACTTCTCTCCCACCAGGTAGTGTCTCCAGATTTTCAGTGCGAACACTATCGCAGCCAACTCCAGGTCGTGCGTTGGATAATTCATCTCATGTGGCCTCAGCTGTCGAGATGCATAAGCTACTACTCATCCATGTTGCATCAAGACACATCCTAGACCTCTTAGATAAGCATCGCTGTAAATCTCAAATCCTCCAGGTCCGGATGGGATGGTCAACACTGGTGCGGAAGTAGTCGATCCTTTAGCTCCTGAAAACTCTCCTCGCACCTTGCATTCCATTCAAACTTCGACTCCTTCTTCAACAATCTTGTCATCGGGCGGCTATCGCGGAGAACTTTTCCACGAAGCGTCGGTAATAGCCAGCTAATCCAAGGAAACTTCGCACCTCAGTCACGGTCGTTGGTCTCGGCCACTTCTCCACAGCTTCGATCTTAGTTGGATCTACTGATATTCCTTCGCCCGACACAATATGTCCAAGGAACGCCACTCTGCTCAGCCAGAACTCACACTTACTAAACTTGGCGTACAGGGAATGCTCCTTAGCGTCTGTAAAATAGTCCTCAAGTGTTCCTCGTGGTCCTCAGAATTTTTCGAGTACACCAGGATGTCGTCGATGAAGACTATCACGAATTGATCCAAGAACTCCTTGAACACTCTGTTCATCATATCCATGAATGCAGCTGGGGCATTTGTCAATCCAAATGGCATGACTGTAAACTCATAATGCCCATATCTGGTCCTGAAAGCTGTCTTCGGGATATCCTCCTTCTTGATCCTTAGCTGGTGGTAACCCGTCCTTAGGTCTATTTTGGAGAAACACACACGCTCCTTCCAGCTGATCAAAATAGGTCATCTATCCTTGGCAGAGGGTACTTGTTCTTGATCGTCACTTGGTTCAGCTGTCTGTAGTCGATGCACAGCCTTAGTGATCCGTCCTTTTTCTTAACGAACAGCACCGGAGCTCCCCATGGTGAAGCACTGGGGCGGATAAATCCTTTATCCAATAGCTCTTGCATTTGCACTTTCAACTCCTTTAGTTCAGACAGTGCCATCCTATACGGTGCTTTTTGAGATTGCTCGGTTCCAGGTGCCAACTCAATTACATACCACTTCGCACGGGGTCACTCCCCGAACCCCAATCGAGCCCGCGACACCCCTGTTCATAACGTCGACGAATCCCCGCGTGCGCCTGGCCTACGAGTAGCGACGGCCCAGGATGCTCATCGCGGCCAAGCGACGCTAGCGCGAAACGACTACTATCTAAAGCCTGCGGAAGCGTGCCTTCTAAACATACATACATGCACAAGGTACAGGGTAGCATGAAAGACAAGAACACTTTACAAAAGATAATACACATCATGTATATATATATATAGAGCGTTAGATACAGACTCCCAAAAGAAAACCTCACTAAGGTCAAGCTATCTACGCTCTCACCAAAAGACCAGACCAGTACAGCAGAACTCAATCCATCTCGAACTCCTCCTCAGGATCCTCCTCGGGGTCCTCCTCTGGGTCCTCCTCTGGGTCCTCCTCTAGATCCTCCTCTGGATCCTCCTCTGGGTCCTCCTCATCTGTATCCATGGCATCGCCCTCCTCGTGACCATCGACCTCGGAACGTCCTGGGGACGGTAACTCCTGCAGTGGGTCGGGGTCGATCACCTCGCACCATACTCTGCTGGCTGCAGCAAGATCGGGTCGTCCTCCATAGGAATCGGGGAGTCCCTCTGGGGTCCCTCGAAGCCAAACAGACCCTCTCTAAACCAGGCCTCATATCTATGGGGTACAAGATAAGGTCCACCCTGATCCACTAACACGGTGGTCACATGCCTATGCCACAGAGTGGCGTGCATATCAAAATGGAGGGTGATCTCGGTGTCCATCTGCACTGGCAGTCCAAAAAGCATCGGCGGTGCAGCCATCATGGGTGACCCGGATCTGTAAAAGAAGGGCAACCACCGCCCATGAGTCGAAACTCAATAAGCTCACCACTAATCCTAACGTAGGATAGCGTATACTAGTAGGGTCGGTCCTATCCAACGGACTAGGTTCACGGTCCAGGGTTCAGACACTCTCAGTCCTCGGTACCAGACCCCAACATGTCTAACAGACGTACAAATTATCACAACACAGATCATATTATACAGACGGGCACAAGATGTCAATCAGATGCCATATGCAATGCTACAGGCCTCAACCGCCATATCGGATCCCAATGGATCATACTCAGGCCTCAACCGGCCATAACGGGTCCCAATAGACCATGCCCATCCGTCACTCCAATTCCCATCAGGGCTCACCCAACAGTGCTATACGGCAATTACCACAATGCGTCTCAAACGCCTTACATTGGTCTCCCTTTTCTCTCCACTTCCCCTCTGGGCACATTCTCGCGTCACAGCTACGGTGACTCATGCCATGCTCTCAATGTATGTGGGGCCACAGGATTGCGATCAGCGATTCAAACATAGAGCATGCATGATATGGCATATATGCACAAGTATAGAACGCATCAATCAACCATCACACTCTCATGTGCACAACAAGCCAAGCCATAAGAAATCAAAGGCCCCACGCACAATCCCTCAGTCAGACAGGTTCGATAGATAACTACATATTGATTCTCGGGTCAGACCCATAACAATTGGACTCTCGTCTAGCAAATCTGATCACTCGGCCTAAGCCCAAACACCCAAGCTATTCCCCTGGAGTTAATAACCCATGACTATTGATTCAGTGTTTTATTGATCCCTCGGTGTAGTTGAATTAAGCTCAGTTGGGTTTAAGGCCCAATTATAGGATTCAAATCAAATGGGCCTAAGGCCCGAACCAAGGCCCATGGCTCATAAGGGTTAGTAAGTCCATTAATGAAATTCGGCCCATTAAGGAGTTTTAAGCCCATAAGTCGAGTTGGGTTCGATAGGATTTAAGGTTTAGTGTAGTGGTTTAGGCCCATTAAATTAGGTTGGGCTAATTAAAATTTGTAAGGCCCATTTGGATTCTAAGGCCCATTAATAAATCTTAAGTCCATTATGCAATTGAGGCCCATGAATATTAAATTTTCGTGTAGGGCCCAAGCCCATTTTCAAGGATTAACCAATTCGGCCCATTTTGCCCATTTTGGGCCCATTTAGTCACTCTAAGCCCATGTACATTAATGAGCCTCATTTTTTAATGTTCCAAACCATCATTGGGCCCATTCAATTGTAATTTTCGTCCATTATAAGCCCATTAACCCAATTAGGTTCAATTAGGTTCGTTTAGGCCCAAATAGCATGAAATTAGGACCCCAAGCCCATTATAAGTCTTAGGCCCATTAATCCACACACTTATTACACTAATTCCAGCCCATTAAATTAGTTCCAAGGCCCAATCTCTCACTCCAAAAGACCCATTCGGCCGGCCCACTAGAAAACCAAATGGCCTAAGCCCAATTAACAACAAATTACACATATTAACCACAATTCACCAAGATTAGCCACTAATCCAATCAACCACATAAGCATACAACTAGCCTAAGTCAAGATTAGTGGGTTGCTTACCTAATGGTGGTTGGGACGGGTGGCTGGTCGGCGTCGGGACGCGCGGAGGTCGGCGACGGTCTCGGGCGGCTACACGGCCGAGAGGAAGAGAGGGACGGTGAGAGCTGGTTTGGGTCATCCACGGCCATGGCAACGAAGGAACAAGGGCTAGGGAGGCTTACCAAGGGGAGGTCGGGTCGCGGGGTGGCCGACGGTGGGGGAACGACGGCAACGACGGGGCGGTTTGGCGACGGCACCAATCTAACCGAGAGAGAGAGTGAGCGACGGCAAGGTTCGGCCGGCCCATGGTGGCTCACGGCCCACGAAAATGAGAAGGAGAAGGGGCTAGGGAACTCACCAAGGTCGGATGATGGCTGGAAGTGGCGGCGGCAGCCGGCCGACGACGACGGGGACGGTGGCGCACGGCGGACGGGCGGGCAAGAGCCGTGAGGGAGAGAGAGAGCGATCGGGAGAGTGAGGGAGAGAAGAGAGAGAGGGTGGCCGAAATTATGAATGAGGAGAGAGAGAGGGAATAGATTATAATAGGTGGAATTCAAATAAATTAGATAGTGGGGTTAGGTAATGGGTTATGAGACATTTGATGTATACTTGATGTGATTGATTGACAACCTTGGAAATTGTGCCATGACGCGATTGATTTGATTGATTGATTGATGTGACATCTGATTGATGTGACATCTGATTTGACTTGCCTCGATTTGCGTGCCAGATGCACCGATCGGGTCACGAGCGCGAACGAATTTTGGACTGGGTTTGGTGTCGGTCTGTCGATTCTACTCCCAAAAATCCTAATTAGTCTCATTCTAAGGTCTGAGCATTTACCGGGGGCATTTCGGTAATTTTCCATTCACGCCTTGCTTCTCGACGTGCACCGGCTGTCTGACCTTCAGTCGACATTTCCGAAACCGACTTCATCTCTTCATTGCGTTTATCTTACTGATCCGATTGTCCATTGTCAGATTTCATTTTGTGGTCAATTTCACTAAATACCGACTCCGTCTCAGTCTCAGGCCAACGGGCGGCTGATTGGGAAAAATTCCCAGATAGCCTTTCCCCTTCGTTGGTCAGCTCAGGGTAGCTAATCCTGAGTGAGCGTCGACTAGAGTGTATTAATGAAGTGTTTCCATTCATTTAGAAGTCTGACTATTGGTCGAATTTTCAGACTGTCACAAGGCTAGTATGTATTGTGTGGATGGTTGTATTAGTGGCTAATCTAGTGGTTATGGCTTAATATGTTCAATTAGGCTTAATTGTGCAATTAGCTTAACTATGAACTTGTGAATGGGCCTGGTGTGGGCTGTGTCATGGGCCGAGAATTGTCTAAATGGGTCGAAATTTATGGGCTAGGCGTGAGGAGTAGTGGGCCCAAAGAGTTTAATGGGCTTGGGGACCTAATTCACTTCTAATTGGGCCTAAACTAACTAATTGACTCAATTGATAATGGTATATGGACGAAAATGGGTCTTATTTGGGCCCAAACTATAATGTTAGAATATTAAAATATAAGGCCCAAGGTGTCATATAGGAGACTAAATGGGCCTAAAATGGACTAATTGGGCCTAATTGACTACTTTGAAAATGGGCTTGGGGCCCTACACGAAAATATAATATTAACGGGCCTTAATCATTTCAAACTTTAATAATGGGTTGGTTGATTCCTTCTTGTTTCTAATTCAACTTTCTTAATTCCCAACGGTGTAATGGGCTACATTAGACCTTGAACTTTAATGGGCCCCGACTTGGCTATTGGGCTTTGCTTTTAATGGGCGACTTACCTTAGTGGACTTAAATTCCTTCGTGGGCCTTGGCCTCAGGTCAGGTCTTAGGCCCAATTGAATCTCAAATCCTCTAATTGGGCCTTGAACCAACTTAGCCTAATTCGACCACACCCGAGGCATTGATTAAATCGTCGAATCATTAGTCGTGGATGGTAACCCCAGGGGACTAACAGGGGGTTTTGGGCTTAGCGAGTGATCTAGCCCGCTAAGAGGAGTTCCTTTTTGTTATGGGATTGACCGAGAGCTAATACGTGATTATCTATCGAGTCTGTCTGGCTGGGAAATTGTGCGTGGGGCTTTGAATCTCGTATGTTGGACTCGATGAACACGTGAGTGTTTGATGGTTGATTGTTTGTGAGCTGTGTTGTGCATCTGTGCCATTTCATGCATGCTCTATGTCTGATTTGCTGATTGCAATCATGTGGCCCCGCATACATTGAGAGCATGGCATGAGTCACCGAGATGTGACATGAGAATGTGCCCAGAGGGGAAATGGAGAGAAAAGGGAGACCAACGTAAGGCGTTCGAGACGCAGTGTGGTATTTTGCCGAATGGCTGAGAATGAGCCCTGATGGAATTGGAGTGATAGACGGGCATGTTCCACTGGGAACCGACATGCCGATTGAGGCCTGATTCATTGCATATGTCATTGTGATTGACTGCTGTTATTGCCTGTCTATATCTCGTGTATTGATCGTTATAGCCTGTCTATTTTCGTGTGAGGGTTTGGTACCGAAGAAACTGAGAGTGACTAAGCCCTGGACCGTGAACCTAGTCCACTGGATAGGACCGACCCCACTAGTATACGCTATCCTACGTTAGGATTAGTGGGTGAGCTTGCTGAGTCTCGACTCACGGGCGGTGGTTGCCCTTCTTTTACAGATCCAGGTCACCCATATGGCTGCACCGCCGATGCTTTTTGGACTGCCAGTACAGATGGACACTGAGATCACCCTCCATTTTGATATGCACGCCACTCTGTGGCATAGGCATGTGACTACTGTGTTAGTAGATCAGGGTGGACCTTATCTTGTACCCCATAGATACGAGGCCTGGTTTAGAGAGGGGCCTGTATGGCTTCGAGGGACCTCAGAGAGACTCCCCGATCCCCATGGAGGACGACCCGATCCTGCTGCAGCCAGCCGAGTATGGTGGCGAGGTGATCGACCCCGACCCACTGCAGGAGTTGCCGTCCCCAGGACGATCCGAGGTTGATGGTCACGAGGAGGGGGACGCCATGGACACCGACGAGGAGAGAGGATCCAGAGGAGGACCCAGAGGAGGACCCGAGGAGGATCCCGAGGAGGAGCTTGAGGTGGACTGAGTCCCGCTGTCACTGGTCTAGCCTTTTTGAGAGCGTAGATAGCATGACCATAGTGAGGTTTTCTTTGGGGTCTGTACCTAACGTTTATGTATATATATATGATGTGTATTCCTTTTGTAAAAGTGTTCTTGTCTTTCCATGCTACCCTGTACCTTGTGCATGTATGTATGTATAGAAGGCACGCTTCCCAGACCTCAATTCCTTGGATTTCCGCGATAGAAGCAACCAAGCTTATGGATCAGGGTTGCCTAGGATTCTTGGCATCTGTAATAGATTCGTCGGCTCAAGAGGTGAAGCTAGAGGAGGTGCCTGTAGTAAGGGAATACCCCGATGTGTTTCCTCAAGAATTGCCTGGCTTGCCACCCGAGCGTGAAGTGGAGTTTGTAATTGAGTTGGCACCTGGAACTGAGCCAATCTCAAAAGCACCATATAGGATGTCGTTGTCTGAACTGAAGGAGCTAAAGGTGCAGATGCAAGAGTTATTGGATAAAGGATTTATCCGCCCCAGTGCTTCACCGTGGGGAGCTCCGGTGCTGTTCGTTAAGAAGAAAGATGGCACGTTAAGGCTGTATATAGACTACAGACAACTAAACCAAGTGACGATCAAGAACAAGTATCCTTTACCAAGGATTGATGATCTGTTTGATCAGCTGGAAGGAGCATGTGTATTCTCTAAGATAGACCTAAGGACGGGCTATCACCAGTTGAAGATCAAGAAGGAGGATATCCCGAAGAGTGCCTTTAGGACGAGATATGGGCATTACGAGTTTACAGTCATGCCATTTGGGCTGACAAATGCCCCAGCAGCGTTTATGGATATGATGAATAGAGTGTTCAAGGAGTTTCTAGATCAGTTCGTGACAGTCTTCATCGACGACATCTTGGTGTACTCGAAGAATGCTGAAGACCACGAAGAACACTTAAGGATTGTTCTGCAGACCTTAAGGGAGCACTCACTGTATGCGAAGTTCAGTAAGTGTGAGTTCTGGCTGAGCAGAGTGGCGTTCCTTGGACACATTGTATCTGGAGAAGGGATATCAGTGGATCCAGCTAAGATCGAAGCTGTAGAGAAATGGCCAAGACCTACGACCGTGACTGAGGTGCGAAGTTTCCTTGGATTAGCTGGCTATTACCGACGCTTCGTGGAAAGATTCTCCGCGATAGCCGCCCCGATGACAAGGCTGTTAAAGAAGGAGTCGAAGTTTGAATGGAATGCAAAGTGTGAAGAAAGTTTCCAGGAATTGAAGGATAGGTTGACTTCCGCACCAGTATTAACCATCCCATCCGGACCTGGAGGATTTGAGATTTACAGCGATGCTTCGCTAAGAGGTCTAGGATGTGTCTTGATGCAACATGGACGAGTAGTAGCGTATGCATCTCGACAGTTGAGGCCGCATGAGATGAATTATCCGACGCATGACTTGGAGCTGGCAACCATAGTGTTCGCATTGAAGATTTGGAGGCATTATCTGGTGGGAGAAAAGTTCTAGATATACACAGATCACCAGAGCCTCAAGTATTTGTTTTCGCAGAAGGAGCTGAACATGAGACAACGTCGATGGGTGGAGTTGTTAAAGGATTACGACTGTGATATTCTTTACCATCCAGGAAAGGCGAACAAGGTGGCGGATGCTCTGAGCAGAAAGTCGAGCATCGCGCATATGATGGTTAAGGAATGGACGTTGCTGGAGGAAATCAGAGACTCTGAGTTCAAGGTTGAGGTAGGAACCCTCTCGAGCTTAATGGCCACACTGCAGATTGAACCCGAAATTCAATTGAGGGTTAAAGAGTTGCAGTCTACGGACCCAGATATTCAGAAGATTGTGACGATGGATGCAGAAGAGAGGAAAGGTGACTTCAGGTGACTGAGGACGGAATATTGAAGTTTAGAGGACGTCTGTGTGTGCCAAACGACGAAGAGTTGAAGGAGAGAATTCTATCAGAGGCACACAGGAGTAATTACAGTATCCACCCCGGAAGCACGAAGATGTACCAGAACCTACGTCAGCACTACTGGTGGAATGGAATGAAGGTAGATGTAGCCAAACATGTGGCCAAGTGCTTGATGTGTCAGCAGGTGAAGGCGCAACATTGCAAGCCTGGAGGACTGTTGCAACCTTTGGAGATCCCAGAGTGGAAATGGGAACATATCACCATGGATTTCGTGACGGGATTGCCAAGAAGTCAGAGAGGGAACGACTCAATCTGGGTGATAGTGGACAGATTGACCAAGTCTGCGCATTTTATCGCAGTGCGAAAGGATTCCACATTGGAGAAGCTGGCTGAACTATACGTGAGGCAGATTGTAAGATTGCATGGAGTGCCAGTAAGCATTGTATCAGACAGAGATCCTCGTTTCACAGCCACATTCTGGAAGAGTCTGCAGGGTCCTGCAGACTCTTCCAGAATGTGGCTGTGAAACGAGATCTCTGTCTGATACAATGCTTACTGGCACTCCATGCAATCTTACAATCTGCCTCACGTATAGTTCAGCCAGCTTCTCCAATGTGGAATCCTTTCGCACTGCGATAAAATGCGCAGACTTGGTCAATCTGTCCACTATCACCCAGATTGAGTCGTTCCCTCTCTGACTTCTTGGCAATCCCGTCACGAAATCCATGGTGATATGTTCCCATTTCCACTCTGGGATCTCCAAAGGTTGCAACAGTCCTCCAGGCTTGCAATGTTGCGCCTTCACCTGCTGACACATCAAGCACTTGGCCACATGTTTGGCTACATCTACCTTCATTCCATTCCACCAGTAGTGCTGACGTAGGTTCTGGTACATCTTCGTGCTTCCGGGGTGGATACTGTAATTACTCCTGTGTGCCTCTGATAGAATTCTCTCCTTCAACTCTTCGTCGTTTGGCACACACAGACGTCCTCTAAACTTCAATATTCCGTCCTCAGTCACCTGAAGTCACCTTTCCTCTCTTCTGCATCCATCGTCACAATCTTCTGAATATCTGGGTCCGTAGACTGCAACTCTTTAACCCTCAATTGAATTTCGGGTTCAATCTGCAGTGTGGCCATTAAGCTCGAGAGGGTTCCTACCTCAACCTTGAACTCAGAGTCTCTGATTTCCTCCAGCAACGTCCATTCCTTAACCATCATATGCGCGATGCTCGACTTTCTGCTCAGAGCATCCGCCACCTTGTTCGCCTTTCCTGGATGGTAAAGAATATCACAGTCGTAATCCTTTAACAACTCCACCCATCGACGTTGTCTCATGTTCAGCTCCTTCTGCGAAAACAAATACTTGAGGCTCTGGTGATCTGTGTATATCTAGAACTTTTCTCCCACCAGATAATGCCTCCAAATCTTCAATGCGAACACTATGGTTGCCAGCTCCAAGTCATGCGTCGGATAATTCATCTCATGCGGCCTCAACTGTCGAGATGCATACGCTACTACTCGTCCATGTTGCATCAAGACACATCCTAGACCTCTTAGCGAAGCATCGCTGTAAATCTCAAATCCTCCAGGTCCGGATGGGATGGTTAATACTGGTGCGGAAGTCAACCTATCCTTCAATTCCTGGAAACTTTCTTCACACTTTGCATTCCATTCAAACTTCGACTCCTTCTTTAACAGCCTTGTCATCGGGGCGGCTATCGCGGAGAATCTTTCCACGAAGCGTCGGTAATAGCCAGCTAATCCAAGGAAACTTCGCACCTCAGTCACGGTCGTAGGTCTTGGCCATTTCTCTACAGCTTCGATCTTAGCTGGATCCACTGATATCCCTTCTCCAGATACAATGTGTCCAAGGAACGCCACTCTGCTCAGCCAGAACTCACACTTACTGAACTTCGCATACAGTGAGTGCTCCCTTAAGGTCTGCAGAACAATCCTTAAGTGTTCTTCGTGGTCTTCAGCATTCTTCGAGTACACCAAGATGTCGTCGATGAAGACTGTCACGAACTGATCTAGAAACTCCTTGAACACTCTATTCATCATATCCATAAACGCTGCTGGGGCATTTGTCAGCCCAAATGGCATGACTGTAAACTCGTAATGCCCATATCTCGTCCTAAAGGCACTCTTCGGGATATCCTCCTTCTTGATCTTCAACTGGTGATAGCCCGTCCTTAGGTCTATCTTAGAGAATACACATGCTCCTTCCAGCTGATCAAACAGATCATCAATCCTTGGTAAAGGATACTTGTTCTTGATCGTCACTTGGTTTAGTTGTCTGTAGTCTATATACAGCCTTAACGTGCCATCTTTCTTCTTAACGAACAGCACCGGAGCTCCCCACGGTGAAGCACTGGGGCGGATAAATCCTTTATCCAATAACTCTTGCATCTGCACCTTTAGCTCCTTCAGTTCAGACAACGACATCCTATATGGTGCTTTTGAGATTGGCTCAGTTCCAGGTGCCAACTCAATTACAAACTCCACTTCACGCTCGGGTGGCAAGCCAGGCAATTCTTGAGGAAACACATCGGGGTATTCCCTTACTACAGGCACCTCCTCTAGCTTCACCTCTTGAGCCGACGAATCTATTACAGATGCCAAGAATCCTAGGCAACCCTGATCCATAAGCTTGGTTGCTTCTATCGCGGAAATCCAAGGAATTGAGGTT